>JBBMKA010021008.1:0-28487 GCA_037833695.1 Sechiopsis laciniata | reverse complement strand
ACTTGATTGCTATGATGCATTGTTTCGTACTGTACCCCGGTTGGGGATTCTTACTGAGTGCCTTTGTACTCACCCTTGTTTCTGTGGTTTTCCACCAGGTAACTTGGGACAGCACCGAGACGGCTAGAGGGGGAGCTGCATGATCATGGGAACCGCCGGCACTCTGCTTTATGTTTATGTCTTTTCAGTTTCAGCATGTAGTTGGACTTGTAGTACACAGGGAACACTTATATTTTTATTTTGAAAATGCTTAAGGATGTTGATTTTAAATACTGGCCAGAGTTTTATTTATTTTAATGAAATGTTTTTGGTTTATGCAAACTCATGATTGGAATGTCTTTTATGTTTAACCGTTTTACTTCCATGCATGCTGAGTAAGGACTAGGTTTAGGACCACTTTTGGGTCGGGTCCTTACAGTACCCCAGTTGGGAATTCTTACTGAGTGCCTTTGTACTCACCCTTATTTTCTGTGGTTTTTCGACCAGGTAACTTGGGACAGCACCAGAACGGCTAGAGGAGGAGCTGTATGATCATGGGAGCTACCAGCACTCTGATTTTATGTTTTGTTTTATTGAATTGATTCAGCATGTAGTTGGACACGGAGTCCATAGGATTTGCATATGGAACCTGATGGTGTATTTGAATATTTTGTATTTTGCTATTTCAAATTATACTCAGGCCAGGGTTATTTTTAATGTTTGAATAGGAAATATTTTTTAATGGTTATAAACAGGTTCCTTGGGATTTCAAATGGATGTTTTATGCAAACTATAATGTTAGGTGAATTTTATTATCTTTTGTGCATGCATGTTGAGTAAGGACCAGGTTTAGGACCATCTTTAGGTCAAGTTCTTACGCGTGTCCTTGTTATGTTGCTATCCTTGGCCTAACTTGATATCCTAATTCTTAGCTTCTAGTTCTTAGATCACAATCTTAGTTGTTTTCTTATCAATTGCACAAACCTCAAATCTCATGCTTCTTTAGTTTGTTCTTACTAACTCTTAATATACATTTACTTGTTACAAATTTCCTATGGAGATCGATAATTTACTTATTACTTACTGCAGACCGCATATACTTGCGCGAGTGCAAATTAGTTACACACGAGGCAATTAGAAATCAGCAGTCACTGTTTTATCCTTCAATCGCATCTCTTTCAACACTTTGGCTTGATTTTTCGTATAAGCCGAAGTATCTTCTGGTTCTTCAAAACCTTCTTTGACAACATCCCATGCATCATGAGATCCGAGAAGAGCTTTCATGTGGATGCTCTAATTCTCGCAATTCACCTTCGTCAATCGTTGTAGCGACATTTGACCCGTCACGTCGCCATCGGCTCTGATATCAATTTGTAGAATCTAATTGCGAATTACGAATGCGAATAACAACAATCGTGCAAGTTTTTCGCTTTGCAGATTGGAGAGACAAGACACAAGTTCTCTAAACGCTTTCTCTTTTATTTCTCTAAAACTCTCTACAACTTTCGCTTCCTTTTTCTTTCTCGCTCTAGCACTTTCTCTACTTTGCTCTATGGAATGAGCACTCTATTTATAGCCTACTACAAACTTGGTCTCCAAGTTCTTACAAAAAACGTTTCCCACTAATTGCTCAATTAAGGATCCACTAATTCTTTAATTAGCTCTTAAATTGACAATCCATTAATTCTTTAATTAGCTCTATTTACAACAATTAAACATATTAATAAATTGCATTAAAGTTTATTCCAACACGATAAGGATGTTCGAGAGTATCGCAACCTTTTCTCCAAGTCCTATGACTTAGCCTCCAAAATAAGATGTGCCTCACTCTCCTTTCATTACAATATTTATACCCTCATAGTTCTCCTTTACTCCCTCACAAGAATACCCTATTAATGAATTACTAAATTTGCCCTTCGAAATTTTTTTTTAGAAATTGAGGACCTTACACATTTCTATCAAATTAAATCATATTTATACTAAATATATAAATCTAATAAAGGGGGATCATTCATTCCTTGCACAAAAGTATATAAAACGCTCATATTATGTTTAAAAATCACATAGAGCAAACAATACCAAATCAGTTTTCAAAACTCCTAAATGGCCGAAATTTAAGAATCAGTTGTTGAAGGGAATAAATAACAAAATATTAATTCAGAAGTTATTGGCAAATTCTTTAAAACATAGACAAGCCTTTTTAAGCTGCAGAAACTTGATAGCCGGTCTTTTTTTTTTGTTACTGTTTTTCACTTCTTTCTCACATCTCATGACCTGCAAATAAATTTAAAGAAATAAGAAAATGCATGCATTTTGTTAGATTAGCCTTTTCTTATGTTTCATCTAAATCTAAATTCCTTGATGCTACATAGAAGTAGTTGACAATGGGAGAGCCTCAACACGATATATAAGATTTTCTTTTTTAGAAAATTAGATCCTAAGATCTTATTAAATTAGCATGAATTATAAAATAAAATACATAATAAAGATGGGAAATTTGATTTATAAGATTGGAAGAAAGTTAAATTTTACTTTTATAATTCAATAAAACTATGGTAAACTAAATACTCTCAACAATTATAATATTGAAAATTAGGTTTCTTTTCTTTTTCCATAAATGTAATTTTAAATGTAATTTAATATTTTATGGAAAAAGAAAAGAAACCACTTATGGTTTAAAGAGAAGAAACCACTTTTTCCAAATACGTTTATAATTTAATATTTTATGGAAAAAGAAAAGAAACCACTTTTTTATCAATGAAAAGTGAATTTCGTAATAGATATAATACTGAGTAAATGAGAAATAAATTAAAGAGAGAATTCATGTAAAAGAAATAATAATATTTAAAGAGAGAAGTGAAATTAAGATTACCAGTTGAGTCACGCCTTGCCAAAAACATGCGTAAATGAGGATCAATTGGTAATTCCATCGACTCATATGTTGGGTCATAAACTGCATTTCTACTCCCCATGCTTCTGTTTCCAAATTTCAATTTTATCAAACTCGTACCAGCTTAAATCTTCAATATTACAACTAATACACTTTATAGACCTATAAACTTTGAATTTTAGGTTTAGTAAGTCTTTAAATATTTTAAAGTCCCCAGGCATTTTTCAATGTTTAAGAACATGTTATTATGAAATTATAGGGACCAAACTCGTAATTTAATTAAAATGTAATATTTAAAATGTACTTTAGGGAGTTAAAATTTGAGATTAGATGTACCTTGAAGTTGGAGGGTTGGTACTTAATCCATGGCCTTCAGAAATCCAATTCCTAGTTGAGATGTGAAGGTTGGAAGATGGTGGCAGGCCATCTTGCAGATTCATTCTTGTCTGCAATAATGAATGTGCAGCATAAATTAAATCAAATATGTATTTTAATTTTGTTTTAGGTAATTTTGAAAGACTTTTGAAAAGGACATTGTGTTTCTGGTCTCCAAAACACACTTAATTATAAAAAATAACTTAATGGTAGAAGTAGAGAATTCACCTCTGTCCTTCACATTAGTAAAGTTAATTGGGTGGTTATTATTTAAATGTTGGGTTCATATTCAATGAAGCCTACTATTTATCAATTTACACAGATAAATGAGATATTATTGTAGAGATAAAATAGATTATTAAACATTCAACCAATCTCTAATTACATTTTAAGCATTATGTAAGGCATTGAGATCCACCAATAATAGCTTTCTAAAAAATGTTGAATAAACTTAAATGTAATTTTAATGTATTTGGAATAATTGTTAATGGAGGAATTAGTGAGTCAACAATTAAGGAAATTAATTGGTATTCAATTTAGAAGCAAATTAAGGAATTTGTGGTTCCTTGATTTAGCAATTAGTGGGAAACGTTTATGGTAAGAACTTGGAGACTAAGTTTGTCATAGGCTATAAATAGAGTGCTCATTCCATAGAGCATAAGTGAGAAAAGGAAGAGAAAGTTGTTGAGAGTTTTAGAGAAATAAAGAAAACTGTTTGTAGAGAAATTTTATGTACTTTGCCTCTCTAATCACGATGTGAAAAGCTTGCGAGATTGTTCTTTGTGTTTTATTGTTTTGTTATTTGCATTTCATTTTTTTACAAATTGGTATCAGAGTCGATGGCGAACGTAACAAGCAAATGCCGCTGCCACGATTGACGAAAGCGAATTATGAGAATTGGAGCATCCAGATGAAAGCTCTTCACGGATCTCATGATGCATGGGAAATTGTTGAAGAAGGTTTTGTAGAACCAGAGGATACACCAAATTTATACAGCCATTCAAACCAAAGCGTTGAAAGAGACGCGTTCGAAGCATAAAACGACATTTTACATGTTGTTCCGTGAAGTTGATGAATCAGACTTTGAGAAGATTGAGAGTGCAACTACTTCAAAAGAAGCATGGGATACTTTAGAGAAAGTGTTCAAAAGAGCCGACCGAGTCAAGCAAGTGCATCTTCAAACTCTTGCGGCGAGTTGGAGAGCATAAAGATGAAGGAGTCATAAAGCGTATCTGACTACGTGTATAAACGGTGTTGAATCAACTCAATGGCAATGGCGAAAAGATAATGGATGCGCGAGTTGTGGAAAAGATCTTGAGATCATTGACGGATAATTTCGAGAATGTTGTATGCACAATTGAAGAGTCAAAGGACCTTGCGACGCTCACTATAGATGAGCTTTCTGGTTCTCTTGAGGCACACGAGCAACTTAAGAACAAGAAGAAGGAGGAAACCCTAGAGCAAACGCTTTAAGCCAAGGCATCACTCGAAGATGAAAAGGTTCTTTATTCTAAACAATTTTAGGGTAGAGGTCATGGATAGGGTCGTAGTGATCAAAGCGATAATTATGATGCAAAAAGACAAACGAGTCAAGCGGATTGGCATGGAAAAGGACGCGGTCTAGGAAGAGGCAGTAGATCGAATCAGTCCAATATTGAATACTACCAATTTCACAAGTATGGTCACTATGTGAGTGATTGCTATTCCGACAAATGCTACAATTGTGGTAAAGAAGGGGATTTTGCGAAAGATTGCCAAGCAGATAAAAGGGTTGAAGAAACAACCAACCTAGCATTGGAAGAGAATGTGAATGAAGGTTCTCCTGATGGCGCACAAAGAAGGAAACGACAACAATGCACTATATGGTATGTCAACTCAGAGGCAAGCAACCATATGTGCAGACACGAGCATCTGTTTAAAGAGATGTAGAAATTTGAAGATGGTCATGTTTCTTTTGGCAATGCATCAAAAGTGGAGGTCAAAGGCAAATGTACTATTTCTTTAGTGCAAATGGATGGCTTGACAAGGTCGATCCAGGATGTTTATTACGTACCAAATCTTAAAACAAATATTTTGAGTTTGGGGCAACTCACAGAGAAGGATTACTCTATATTTTTTAAAGACTGGATGTTACAACTTGAAGACAAGCTAGAACATTCGATCACTCAAGTCGAGATAGAAAAAAAGCGCATGTACGGATTGAATTTCAGAAGCTTACGAGAAAAATGTTTGTGATTCGATGTAGATGATAACGCATCGCTATAGCATCTTCATTTTGGCCACCTACATCATGGTGGACTAAAAGAGTTAGCGAAGAAGGATATGGTGCACGGACTACCTGACATGGACTACGAAGGAAAGTTTTGTGAAGAATGCGTACTCAGCAAGCATGCGAGAACCTCGTTTTAGAAGAAAGCAGAATATCAGGCAAAGCAACTGCTTGAGATGATTCATACGGACATATGCGGACCAATTACCCCTATGTCTTTTGGCGGCTAAAGGTACTTCATTTCTTTTAATGATGAATTCTCACGGAAAATCTGTATGTATTTTTTGAAAGAAAAATCAAAAGCATTTGAGGCATTTAGAAAATTCAAAGTGAAGATAGAGAAAGAAACAGGTAGATACATCAAAGCAGTGCGATCTGACAGAGGCGGCGAATACACTTCGACGACTTTTATGGAGTATTGCAAGGAGCAAGGCATAAAGCGATTCCTAACTGTACCATACACTCTTTAACATAATGATGTGGCCGAGAGGAAAAATAGAACAATGCTGAAGAGCAAAAGTATGCCAAAGGAAATTTGGGCGGAAGCTGTGCAGTGTGCAATTTATGTGCAAAATCGATGTCTACATGCGAAGTTAGAATATCAGATACTGCAAGTAGCATGGAGCGGATAGAAGCCAATAGTTTCGCATCTCAGAGTGTTTGGTAGTGTGGCTTATGCACACGTACCTGATCAGCGAAGAACGAAGCTTGAAGACAAGAGCAAGAAGTATGTATTTATTGGTTATGATGAGAAAACAAAAGCGTACAAGCTGTTTGACCCAATAAGCAAGAAATTGATAGTGAGTCACGATGTACGAGTAAATGAATAAAGGGAATGGGACTGGAAAAATTCAATGGAAGACAACATCGAAGTTAGAGAATTACTGGTCGTTGCATTAATAAGTATGCCAAGAGATTCTAAGACAATTGATGATGAAGATGAACCGCAACAACCTAGAATGCGCAGTTTGTAATATTTTTATGATGCGACAAATGAGGTGCATCTTGTATGTCTTTCGGCAGATGCAGAAAGTATTAGCTTTAAAAAAGTAGTGTGAGACAAGAAGTAGCAAACCGCAATGAATGAAGAGATTAATGCGATTGAGCGAATGATACGTGGAAGCTGACATAATTGTCTAATGTAAGTCAGCCAATTGGTATGAAGTGGGTATTCAAGAAGAAGATGAATGTGCAAGGGAAGATAGAGTGCTACAAGGCGAGACTTGTTGCGAAAGAATACAAGCAGAAAGCGGGAATTGACTATGGCAAAGTCTTTGCACCCATTGCGAGAATGGAGACAATTAGATTGCTAATTTCTCAAGTGGCTCAATTCAAATGGCCGAATTATTAGATGGATGTCAAGACGACATTATTGAACGGTGTGCTTGAAGAAGAAGTGTACATTGAGCAACCACCCGGATATGTGAAAATTGGAGAAGAGAAGAAAGTGCTAAAATTGAAAAAAGCGTTTTACGGGTTGAAACAAGCATTGTGAGCATTGAATCCTTGTATTGATACATATTTCAAGGAGAACAGATACAAGCAATATCCCTACGAGCATGCGCTTTACACAAAGCAGAATGGAAGTAATGCAATTTTTGTTGCTCTTTATGTTGATAACCTAATCTTTATAGGTAATAGCGATGCAATGATAGAAGAGTTTAAAGCATAGTGATGCAAAGATTTGAGATGATAGACTTGAGTTTGCTGAATTTTTTCCTTGGTTTGGAGGTTAAACAAGGAAAGACGGGCGTCTTTGTATCTTAAAAGCAATATACGAAAGAGATTTTGAAGAAGTTTTAGGATGGCAAATTGGAACCTGGTATCAATACTAATGGAACTAGGTATGAAACTCTCAAAGTTCGATGGAAGAGAATGTATAGATGCGAGCATATATCAAAGTTTGGTGGGAAGTCTTCGCTATCTCACATGCACAAGGTTGGATCTCGCAATGAGTGTTGGCATAGTTAGTTGGTTCATGGAGGAGTCGGTTTATTCGCATTGGAAGACGTTGAAGCAAATACTGCGATACATCCAAGGAACAGTGTCACTTGGGATGTTTTATTCAAAAGCGGAAGAGTACAAGTTGATTGGTTTCTCCGACAGTGATTGGTGTGGAGACATAGATGACCAAAAAAGTAGTTTGGGATACGCATTCTTTATGGACAACACGACATTTACTGGGCTGTCAAAGAAACAACCGATCGTGACGCTATCGACATGCGAAGCTAAATATGTTGCAGCTTCCTGGTGCATATGTCATGCGATATGGCTGAGAAGTTTATTGAGCAAGATGGAGCTAAAGCAACTTAGTGCAACAATGATTCAAGTTGACAACAGATCAGCAATTGAGTTAGCAAAGAATACAGTGAATCATGAAATGAGCAAACACATTGATGTTCGCTTTCATTTTATCCGAGATCATGTGAAGGAAGGAAGTGTAGAACTGAAGCATGTAGCAAGCAAGGATCAAGTTGTGGATGTTTTCACAAAGGTGTTGCCGAAAGTATTGCTCAAGAAATTTGAGAAGATAATTGGCATGGTAGTGGCAAAGGCATTTAAGTTTATGGAGAAGTTTTGTTGAATAAACTTAAATGTAGTTTTAATGTATTTGGAATAATTATTAATTGAGGAATTAGTGAGTAGACAATTAAGGAATTAATTGGTTCAATTTAAGAACAAGTTAAAGAATTTGTTGATTTTTGATTTAGGAATTAGTGGGAAACGTTTATGGTAAGAACTTTGAGACCAAGTTTGTAATAGGCTATAAATAGAGTGCTCATTCCATAGAGCATAAGTGAGAAAAGGAAGAGAAAGTTGTAGAGAGAGTTTTAGAGAAATAAAGAAAACTGTTTGTAGAAATTTTTTGTGTGCTTTGCCTTTCCAATTACAAAGTGAAAAGCTTGTGAGATTGTTATTTTTGTTTTATTGTTTTGTTATTTGCATTTCCTTTTTTTACAAAAAAGCTACAAGAAAATTGAGTCTGGTACAAGCTTTTAAGTTTGATTGTGTCAGGAACAGCAACATTTGACATATTCTCTACTTTAGACCTAAGTTCATTTATTTTTTGTTTTAATGAAAAAGTCTTATATCATACGAAGATAGTTGTCCACACTATAATTACAGCTGATATATATATATATATGTCGATGTCTATGTGTATATATATATATATGTATATATATGTATATATATGTATATATGTATATATATATGTATATATATGTATATATATATATATATATCTATATATATATATCTATATATATATATATATCTATATATTTTCGATCTTCGCTTTATTCCAACGAATATGAAACTACTTTGTTTGAATTCTAAACAATCCTTCCTTCAAACAAAAATATCACCGAGTCTCTCTTCAAATAGTCATCTTTTCATCTAGCTCATATATCTAAACTGCTTTCTCTTCTACATAACATTTTGCCAATCTCGTTGAACTCTTTTCTATGAATAATCTAATATGAGTACTATGTTTCCTTATTTGTCCTCTTTTGTTCGGCACCTGAGGGATTCAATCCTCCCTTCGAACAAAATACCACTAAGTCTCCATTCAAATAGTCAACAATTTGTGTTCTCTTATCTTTGGTCAACTCTTCTAGGTCTTTACTATGACTAAGTCTTCGAAACTCTTATATTCTTTATTTGGCATTGCAAAAGATTTTATCGACATGACTAAATGTGTAAAAGGCACTTTAATACTATTTGTTTGGTACACTACTACAATTACAAGAATAGATGGCGGGCTAAAAAGATTATAAAAAAAAACATGAAAGAAAAGATGGCGGGCCAAATATGCCGGTCATTAATTGTTAACGGTGGCGGGCAAATATGCCCCCCAATAATTACTTTTTGTGGCGGGCACTTCCCGCCATCTATTATACGTACCAGAAACGCTCATTTTTTTTCCTTTTTTCCTCCTTCGATAGAAACACGGCCATTCTTCTCTACTCTTTCTCTTTTCCTCTTCTCTTCTCAAACCTAGGGTTTCATTTTTTTCTCACAAGTTTGGCTAATTTCTTCAGCAGTTCTCACTCATATTCGGCTTTTTTTGGTTAATTTGAACCTCACAACTTCGGGTTTCATTTCGCCCTTAACTTCGAAACTCACAAAGTTGAAGCTCACAAATTTTAGGTTTCATTTCTTCTTCAACTTTGGATATTTCATCATAAATTTCGTATCTCTTTTTCTTAGTCCCTAGCTTTTTAAAACTATTTTTAGGTCATTTATGTTGTAATCTATCAATTTTTTAGGATTTGGGAAGTGAGATTGTGGCGGAAGAAGCGCCAAAGTAGGTCGTAGGCGGTGGAGTTGACATTGTGTTGGTTACGGGTGATTATTTTTCCGATGGGGGTCAGCGACGGACGTCGGCCAAGAGAGCACCGTTGAGGAGGAGGGCGACGTGGGTGGCAGAGCGATGGCGATGAAGACGGCAAGGCAGTTGAAGATGTGAAGGGTAAGGATGGGTACTACACGGCGGAGGAGGGATTCGATTTGGAGAGGGAAGCAATGAAGCCATTGGAGATTTGAAAAAAATAGGATTGATGGTATTGGTGGAGGGAAAAGATGCTTGCCATCAAAGGGTATTGGTGAAAGGCATTAAGCGCCTGCCATTATATAGTATTGGTGGTGGGCAATGCCCACCATCAACTGTCTACTATGTCATCAATATTGATGGCGGGCTCATGCCCGCCATTGTTTGTGAATAATGAGGGGTCGTGCCCGCCATCAATACCCAATATTCTACTAGTGGTACCACGACTCTCAATTCATCTTCACATTAATATGATATTATTGTTTATTTAAAGTAGAAGCTTTCAAGAATTTTTTTTATTGATGAATAGCAAGAATATGATAAGGATTTTTTTTTGCTATGCTAGTAAGCTTTTTTCCAACGCAAAAAAACAATTGACATGTCTATCTTCTCCGTGCAATTTTGTAGAGTTGGGAAAAATGAAAGACTAAGCTACATACATACTATGCTAACAGCAGTAATACGTACCTGAGGAAATTGGATGGCTGAAAGACCGCTTGCGTAGAAGTTTCCTTTTGGTGCTCCTTGGTTCATCAGTCCTTGAAATTGTATTTCTTCCGTCCTGAAAAAATAAGAAGAATTGAGTGTGAAAATTTTGAATTTATGATTTTTTTTTTGTTGACTTTTATTCACTGGTGGAAAAGCCCATTTAAAGGCTCAATAGGCTTTATGTCTTTCATATATAAAGAAACTTTTACCACTTTTTGGTTTTTTACCATGATAAAGGAAAAGCGGCACCTTAGAGAGAGAAATGGGAAAGAAAAAGGTTTTATCCCAAGTTAGTTATTTCGACATTTATGAGCTATTCCACTATCGGATGACACGAGGTTCTTTAGTCTGAATGATGGAAATCAAGTTTGGAGCTTTCTACAACCAAGTTTTAGTAGGTGATTAGGTTCCACAATTTGTGAGATCTTTCTATTTGTTTTTCTAATTTAGTGACGTTTGTTGCTGAGATTATTTAATCTCAAGATATTTAATGTTGGATACCTCTAGTTGAAACTAGAGAGAACTTGTTTTAGCTTATTATTGATTATAGTGGAGATTTAACTCATCGTCTTGAGGAGGTTTTTCCACGTTAAAATCGTTGTGTGTTGTGCTTGATTTATTTATTATCATTTGTTTGCTAATTTTCCATTAGGAACATAAGAGAATGAATAATTGATTCATAGACTTATAGTGTTTATTCCCAACAATTTGTATCAGAGCTCCATGGTTGAGTATAATTAAAGGTCTTGTGTCAAATATGAAAAAACAAAGTCATAATAATGGTAGAATGGTTACTTTGAATTGCTCAAATTATTAAGTTTTGAAAAGAAAAGTGGAAGATATTTTATATGTGAATAATCTATATCTTCATGTATTTTTACTTCAAAAGCCTGATGATAAAAAGTAATTTAGAATGAGAAATATGGCATAGGAAAGTATGTGACGTGATTAAACATTAAGTAGAAGAAAATATTATAAATCATATTGGTGAAGCAAATAATGAAAAGACTATCTGGTATAAGCTTAAGTCTTTGGATGCCCCTAAAACTGGTAATAGTAAATTGTTTTGAATCAAGAAAATGATGGTGTTTAAGTATTAAGAAGGAACATCTATGCTAGATCCCTTAAATATACATTCCAAGGTGTCATTAATCAGATAGCTTGAATGAGTATCAAGTTTGATGTAGAGATACATGAGTTATGGCTTCTTGGTTCATTACAAGACTCATGGGAGACATTTAGAGCTTCCTTTCTGAACTCACCCAAAAAGAAGTTCTAAGTATGGACTTAATAAAAAGCAGTGTATGTAATGAAGAAATTAGAAGAAAGTCACAGGGTTCTTCTTCATCATTTGATGTTCTTATTGTTGAATGAAAGAGAATGAGTACGACTAAAGTTTCGAAAAGAAAAGGCAGAAGCAAAAGTAAGAGTGGTCGGTTTTCTAATGTCGAATGTTTTCGTGTGGCTTGAAAGGCCATATAAAGAAGCATTGTAGAAAATTGAAGAGAGAAAATAAAACTGTTAAAGGTAAGGAAAAAGCAACATATGATGATGATGTAGACATAATTATTGCAGCACCAAAGAATTTTTTATTTTATATGGCAGTGATATTATAAACCGTGCTACATAATTGAGTAGTAGGATGACTGAGGTGCCTCAATTCATGCTACATTTAGGTGAGAATTCTTTGCATCGTACCCATCTTATGATTATGGCATTGTTATAATGGATAATGATGGACTAGCAAAAGCAGTTGGCATAAGAGATGTTCACTTGAAAACCAAAAACAGTAATGTGCTAATTTTGAAAAATGTGAAACATATTTCTGATATCCACATGAATTTAATCTCCAAAAATAAGTTAGATAATGAAGGTTTATGTAATAACTTCTATGATGGTAAATGGAAGCTTACTAAAGGCTCTATGGTGGTATCTAAAGGTAAGAAATGTTCTTCATTTTATTTGATGCAGGCAAAGATTGTTGATAATGACATAAATACAATATGCAATGATCAGAGTGTTGAGCTTTGACATAAAAGACTCAAACATATGAGTGAAAAGTATTCGATGATTCTAGCCATGAAAATTAAACTTTATGGGGTAAAGAATGTGTTTTTGAAGAGATGTGAACATTGTTAGGAAAGAAAGCAAACAATAGTTTCTGTAAAGGCATCACAACCTTCAAGAAAGCCAGAAGCACTTGACATTGTGCATTCTAATGTGTGTGGTCCTATGAAAACAAAAACACTTGGAGGTGCATCATACTTAATGACATTTATAGATGATTATTCAAGGAAAATATAAGCTTATACATTGAAGTCTAAAGATCAGGTGTTGCAAATGTTGAAACAGTTTCATGCTCTTGTTGAAAGAGAAACTGGTAAAAATTTGAAGTACATTAGGACCGATAATGGAGAGAGTATTGTGGACCTTTAGATGAGTATTGCATAGATCATGGTACTCGACATCAAAAGACGCCTTTTAAGACTCCTCTAAATGGATTGGCTGAGAGAATAAATAAAACATTCGTGGAAAGAGTGAGATGTTTGCTTACAATTATAGTTAGCCAAAACATTTTGGGGTGAAACATTGAGTACAATTGTACATAAGTCTCACCCCATGTGTTCCTTTGGGATTTGAAGTCCCTGCCAAAATTTGGTCAAAGAAAGATATTTCTTATATTCACCTACGTGTCTTTAGTTGTAAATCTTTTGTTCATGTTCCTAAATATGAGAGATCAAAATTTAATGCAAAGACGAGACCATGTGTGTTTCTTGACTATGGTCAAGATGAGTTTGACTACATGTTATATGATCCAATGAAGAAAAAGGACATTAGAGGTCGAGATGATGTGTTTATTTAAGACCAAATCATACAAGACATTAATAAAATAGATGAAATAAAGTCCAAATATAGTGATGATCTTATTGATTTAGATGTGTTTTTTTTTTTGCACAACCTTCTACATAGATTGAGAATGAAATTTAGACTGATCCATTTCATAATTCAAATAAGGTAGAAGGTCCTGATTAAGTTGAGGTGGATGATGATATTCAGGATCAGTTGTCAGAAACTGAAGTTCCTTCAAATGTTTCACTTAGAAGATTTGTTAGAGATTAACGTCTGTCAATAAGATATTCTGCTAATGAATATGTGTTATTGACTCATGGGGACAACCTAAGAGTTATGATGAGACTATAGAAGATGATCATAAAAGAGAGTGAATTGATGCAATGAAAGATGAGATGAAATCTTTACATAAGAATCACACTTTTGAGCTTGTTAAATTGACTAAGGGGAAAACTGCACAGAAAAATAAGTGGATTTATCGAGTGAAACAAGAAGAAAACACCTCAAAGTCGTGTTATGATTTTATGATATTATTGCTTTATGTTGATGGCATTTCAAATGTTGGCAGGAATGTTTCTAGAATACAAATGTTGAAGAAACAGTTGAGCAAATTCTTTCCCATGAAAGATTTGGGGTTAGTAAAAGAAAATTCTTGGAATTTGAATAGTTCAAGAGAAAGCATTGAATAAATTATATATATCACAAGAGCAGTAATACATAGAGAAGGTGCTTGAAAGATTGAACATGGATAAAGTTAAAGTGGTTAGTTCCCTTCTCTCCAGTCATTTCAAACTGAGTAGCAAACAAAGTCCTTCTACTAATAAAGAGAAGAAGGATATGAGAAGAATCTCATATGCTTCAACCGTTGGGAGTTTGGCGTATGCCATTGTAAGTACTATACCTGATATTCCTAATGTTGTTGGTGTTGTTAGTCATTTTATGTCTAATCTATGAAAATAACATTGAGAGGCAGTCAAATGCTGCATTAGATATTTCGGAGGCACTTCCAGTTTGAAGCTCACATTTCAAAGTGGAAAATTAGTGCATACAGGTTATACTTATTTAGATATAACAGAAGCAGAATATATATATATATATATAGAGAGAGAGAGAGAGAGAGAGAAAGAGAGAGAGAGAGAGCAACAGCAAAAGCGTGCAAAGAGATGTTATGAAGGAAGTAGTTTATAATGAAGTCTTGACTTCAAGAAACAACGATAAGTGATAACCAAAGTGTTATTCATCTTGGTAAGAACTTTATATTTCATTCAGAAACCAAACATATAGATGTGAAGTGTCGTTGGATGAGAGATGCTTTGAATGATGGTTTGTTTGTATAACCCTAAGTTTTATTACTTAAAAGATTAAAGTTAGAATAAGAGTTATGGTAGTTTTATAGTAAAGAAGAAGAAAGGGCATTTAAGTCATTAGATTGGGTATTTAATGCTTTTTTTGTAACCCTAAGAAGTTACTGTTCACTTCGAAATTGGTGCCTCCTTGTCCAAAATCCGATCAGCGCCGTCGTTGCGAGTCCGTCTCTGCCGTGGTTCAGTCTTCGCCGTCGCCGGAGATCTCTCAGGGTGAGCTTTCGTTAATGGTGTTTTAGTAGTTCAAATGGGTTTGGTTGCATTTCATTAAAAAGAAAAGGTGTGTTTGTTTCTATGATTATAATTATTTTAATGAAGCTTAGGGGTTGTTAGTTTCAAGTTTTAAGTCATTTAAATAAGAAATAAGGGTTTTTTGGTGGCAGGTTCATGGATATTTAAATGGTGGATTAAGGTGTTTGGCTAGTATTCTTAAAAACATTTAAGTTATAAATTTGACTTGTTTGGCTTAAGCTTAAAGTAAATTAAAATGTGGATAGAGGTTGTTTGGATCTAGGAATAGTGCTTGTTGGAATAAGAATAGGAAGTGTTTGGCTATGGTTTAAGAGGTGTTTGGCCTATGGGCTGTTTGGTTAGGGGTTCATTAATTGTTTAATTTGGCACTTGTTGACTCTTTGGCTTTTGTTGACCAGTTTTGACCCGAGTTATTCCTCGTTCTTCGAGCCAATTTTGTTAGGCACGCAGGATCGCTGGGACACGTATTTCGAGATTCTTCGTGGTTAGGTAATTTCGATGCTCTAAGTCCATTTGTGAGAGTTTAAGTTACTAGTTTCGATCGGCCTATTCTATCTAGGGCTTGGACCAATGATTTGACTGTCAGGAGGCTTTAGTGAGTTCTTCATTGCACTTAGTGGATTCAGCCGAGGTAAGGGATCCTTTTCCCCCTTCTTGAGGCCTGTGTTTAATACATGTATTGCATTGATTGTATTAACTAACTTGTCATGATTGTAGCATGATTTATGTAGTTGTAAGCATGTGTTGATTGTATTAAGAGCATGCAAAATGTCTATTACCATTGATGATGTATATTAAGCATATTGTGTGATTTTGCATGTTGGATCGCATGTCCCCCTGTTGTGGACTTGCCTGTGTCTGACACGTCTTGATGCCTCGATTAGGCCTGATCGAGTCACTAGACGGAGAGAGGTACTAGTAGACCAGTGTGGACGATGATGTTTCGGGCTCACACTGTAACTTGGGACGACACCCTTGAGTTAGGACATCCGTGGATGGTCGGCCGACCAAGCTCACGGCCCTAATAATCGTTTACTAGTAGCCTAGGAAACCCTCTAGGTATGTGTTTTAGGATGCCCTAGGTGAGTCGTATCGGATTCACTTCTCACCGCAAGGACGGGACCTGTTAGAGAACAGGTAGCTCTGCTCGCTAGATCCCTCGGCCTGGAGTCAGTTTCTAGATTTCCCTAGAGTCAGAGGACTCATGTGGACTGTTAGTCTTTAGGTCTTGATCTCTAGACCGCTCTACGCAGTGTAGGTTAAGGACGAGTTCCTGATCTGTCACCCATAAGCTCAGGTTCTAATAACCCTTCGTTTGTGCTATTGATTATGCTTGTTTGTTGATACTTGTGATTCGGCGCATGTCTTTACCCCAAGTTGGGGAATCCTTACTGAGTTGTAAAACTCACCCTTTCCACTGTGGAATGTCACAGGTACTACAGAACTGTATCGAGATGGGTGATCGGACCAGCTGGAGATGACCATGGGACCCGTTGCATTTATTTTGAGTCATGTTTAGTCTTTCCTTCAGCACGAACTATTTTAGAGGCATGATGGACCTACTTTACTATTATTTAGTGTTTTATGTTTTGAACTCATGGGTACCAAGCATTACTTGATTTTTGTGTCTTCGAACTCTTTTTTTATGCATTGAGACTTTATGGATTTGTTTATTGATTTCTTTATGCATGCCCTAGTTCCCAATATTCTCATGCATGTGGTGTGTTAAGGACTTAGGTTTAGACCCTAGTCTGGGTCGGGTCCTTACAGTTTGAGCTTGAGAAGATACATACTGATTATAATGGACAAGATATGTTGACTTAGAATCCATCAAAAGAGAAGTTTGAGTTTTGTCATTCCGCTGCTGGAATGACAAGTTACTCCACACAATGAATAAGGGGAGATTTTTTTAGTTTTATTCAGTTTGGTGGAAAAGCCCATTTAAAGGCCCGATAAAGCTTTTTGTCTTTCATCTATGTGGGACTTTTGCCATCTTTTGAGTTTTTACCGTGAGAAAGGAAAATTGGTAGCTTAAGGGCAAAAAGAAATAGGAAAGAAAAAGGTTTCACCCAAGTTTGATATTTCAACGTTTACTAGCTAGCTATACCACTATCGAATTGAGGTGCAATTTCAACGTGTTTTTGGCACGAGGGTCTTCAGTCTAAGCGATGGAGATCGGGTTTGGAGCTTTCTACAGCCAGATTCCAGTAGGTGATTCGGTTCTTCAATTTGTGAGATTTTTCTACTTATTTCTCTTGATTTAATGTTGTTTGTTGTAGAGATTATGATACGACCCTAGCTATTAAGCATGTGTATTCTAGGCGTAAGAAGTAAGGGGGTTTAGTGTGCGTGTGTGTCATGTGCATGGGGAGGTTTTTTGTATTTTGGTTAGTATATAAGAGTGTGGGCGAGAATAGGTGAAGGATTCAGAATTCTTGTCATTAGGTATCTCTTTGGGATTGGAGTGTAAGAAGTTCTTGAACTTCTTGTAGTTTGGTAGTTTTGGTAATAAAATTGGCAGATTCTACCAATTTTGGTATCAGAGCCAAGTTTCGTTCGAGAATGACTGGGAAATTGGATCAGCGACTGAAATCTATGGAAGAAATGGCTGATGGAGTTGCGTCGAAGCAGCAGGGATTGTAATCGCAATTCAATTCGCAAATCGTCAATCTGGAGGAGAAACAGAAAGCTTCGGAAGCTCGAATGGATCTACAATTTGCACTGCTGAGGGAGGAATTGCGAACTCTATTTTCGCGATGCGAAACAGAGGATTCCGTTGCAGAAATTGCTTTGTGCGATAAAGGTAAGGAACCTTTGGATTCCGATACGATTAGGAAGATGACTGTAGGGGAGTCGAGTTTGCGTGAATCCAGTTTGAAATCGCACGGGTACGGTGCTGTGAAACGAAGATCGAGCGAACCGGTTTCGGTGCAGCAAGAGGGGGAAAAGAACGGCATTCAAGCTCTGACTAGTAAGGAAATTCCTCTTTTCGATATGCGTTTGCGTAAGCTTGAAGTTCCTGTGTTCAAAGGTACAGAGGATGAGGATCCTATCGGTTGGCTTCATCATGTGGAACGCTACTTTTTGGTTAATCGGTTAACTGAAAGTGATAAATTGGATGCGGCGGTCATGTGTTTGGAAGGTGAAGCTTTAGATTGGCATCAATATGAGGAAGATCGATCTTCAATTCGTTCGTGGACGGATTTTTGAGTGTTGTTATTGGAACGTTTTCAACGGACTTCGCAAGTAAATAGGTATGTGTGATTGATGAGTCTTCAACAAGATGGCTCCGTTCGTGAATACCGTCGGTTGTTTGAAAAGTATACGATTAGGTTAAAGGATTTGAGTGACAATCTATTGGAAGGAAAATTTGAGAGTGGCCTTAAAGAAGAAGTTCAGAGTGAAATGAGGAAATTAAGTCCAATAGGTTTGAAGGCAAAGATGCTTATGGCTCAGTTGATTGAAGATGATTTTGTAGTTCAGTCAAAGAAAAGAGTCGGATCATCTACGATGGGATTAGGGAAGGATAGTGGAGTCTCGGGTGGTACAGGTACGGTTGGTTCTGGTGGTTCGAGTGGATCAAGCCTACGATCGTTTACTTTTTCTCCCCACCATTCAAATGTTAGTACCTCCACATTAGTGAATACTAATTCTTCGGGCGTGAAGGGACCGTTTAAATGCCTAACAGATAGCGAGATCCGGGCTAAGAAGGATAAGGGTCTATGTTTTCGCTGTGATGATAAGTTTTTTTCGGGACATAAGTGCAAGACAACTGAATTATAAGCATTACAAGTTTTGGTCGTTAGCGACAAGGCGAGCTTGTTAGAGCCTGAGGAGAATACTCCTTTAAAGGATTCTTTCGAGTTTGTAGAGGGTGTGGGGACTGGTGACGATCATGAAATGGCAGCATTGTCATTGAATTCGCTAGCTGGTTTGAGTTCCCCGAAGACACTGAAGGTGTGTAGGAGTATCCGCGGGTTAGAGGTGGTAATTCTTATGGACACAGGTGCTACGCACAATTTTATTTCAGATGTGGTAGTTTCGAAGTTGGGACTACCGGTGTCACCATCGAATGACTATGGGATTGTCCTTGGTACTGGCGGTTCAATGAGGGCGGCGGGAGTTTGTAGGGATGTGGTTTTACAGTTGGCTGAGCTATGAATTGTGCATGATTTTTTACCGTTGCCTTTGGGGAGTGCGGATGTTATCCTTGGGGTAGCATGGCTTGAAACCCTGGGAAAGGCGGAGTTTGATTATCGTGCTTTACAGATGCAATTTGTTGTCGGTCCTTGGTGTGTCCAGTTACAAGGGGATCCTAGCTTGGTTAAAGCTCAGGTTTTGTTGAAATCCATGATGAAATCCTTACGTGTTGAGGATCAAGGGTTGCTAATTGAGTTGAATTTGTTGGATGTGGCAAAGGAACCACGAAATGGGACCGAATTATCACAGTTTTGGAGTGGGGTTCCTTCGAAATTACGACCGTTATTATATCGTTATCCCGTGATCTTTGAGTCGTTATCGACTCTTCTGCCACAACGAAACTGCAATCATGCTATAGAGTTGTATGCTGGGAAGGAGTCGGTTAATGTACGACCGTATCGATACCCCCAGTTTCAGAAGAATGAGATAGAAAGGTTGGTCAGGGATATGCTGCTGGCTAGAATTATTCGTCCTAGTACTAGTTCTTTCTCTAGTCCGGTGTTGTTGGTTAAGAAGAAAGATGGTAGTTGGCATTTTTGTGTGGATTACAGGCCATTGAATCAGGCGACTATCCCGGACAAGTTTCCTATTCCATTAGTTGATGAATTGCTTGATGAGCTACATGATGCAGTAATTTTTTCTAAAATTGATCTCAAGGCAGGATATCATCAAATTCGAGTTAAACCTGCTGATATTCCGAAAATAGCTTTTCGAACTCATGAGGGCCATTATGAGTTCCTAGTCATGCCTTTTGGGTTGCGAAATGCTCCGGCAACATTTCAATCTGTGATGAATGAGATTTTGCGTCCTTTTTTGCGGAAGTTTGTGTTGGTTTTCTTTGATGACATTTTGATATACAGTGTGTCCATGGATGAACATGTTGAGCATCTTACCACGGTTTTCGAGGTGCTTAAGTGTCATGCCTTTGTAGCCAATGCTAAGAAGTATAATTTTGGTGTGACTCGTATCGAGTATCTGGGCCATTTCATCTCGTCAGAGGGAGTGTCAGCTGATCCAGCTAAGTTGAAAGCCATGGTTAATTGGCCAAGTCCGCTTTCCATTAAAGAACTCCATGGTTTTCTAGGGTTGACGGGGTATTACAGGCGTTTTGTCGCCAATTATGGTACTATGGCTTTCCATTGACACAGTTGCTTAAAAAAGGGAAATTTGCTTGGTCCTTGGAAGTGGAGGATTCATGTCAACGATTAAAACATGCTATGGTTAGTGTACCAGTGCTTAATTTGTCAGATTTTTCTTAGTCATTTGTGGTCGAGATGGATGCATCAGGCATTGGCATTGGTGCTGTGCTCATGTAGCAAGGTCAACCATTGGCCTACTTCAGTCCAGCATTGCCGATAACACATCGTTGTAAGCCGGTCTATGAACGCGAATTAATGGCCATTTTGTTTGCCGTACAGAGGTGGCGGGCTTATTTGTTGGGACAACACTTTGTTGTGCGTACGGATCAGAAGAGTCTCAAGTTTTTGCTTGAGCAGCGTGTGATTGATGGTGAGTATCAACATTGGGTAACTAAACTCTTGGGGTATGATTTTCATATAGAGTACAAGAAGGGTTTAGAGAACTCGGCGGCTGATGCATTGTCTCGGTTGTCGTTAGCCTGTGAATTGGGTATGTTGTGTTGTGTCTCTGGGGTTAACACAACTGTGTTTTTGGAACAAGTCAAGGCGAATCCACACTTGATGGCCATTTACATGGCATTGTTAGGAGGAGACTCAGCCCCTAAGGGGTTTTCCTTGCATCGTGGATTGTTGTAATTCCACGGTCGTCTGGTGCTACCTCCCGATTCGCCTACCATTCCCTTGTTACTGCAAGAATTTCATGCAAGGCCAGTTGGTGGTCATCATGGTGCCTTAAAGACGTATCAACGTTTGGCTAAAGAGGTGTATTGGGCAGGTATGAAAGCTCGTGTTCGGTCTTTTGTGGCTGAATGTGTTGTTTGTGTTCAGGCTAAATATTTGTCTTTAGCTCCAGCGGGGTTGTTGCAACCGTTGCCAATTCTCGAGCGTGTTTGGGAAGATGTGTCGATGGATTTTGTGGAGGGTTTACCCTGTTCTGATGGGTTTGACACGGTTCTAGTGGTCGTTGATCGTTTGTCTAAATATGCTCATTTTATTATGGTCAAGCATCCGTATACATCGCTTTCGATCGCGCTTGTTTTTATCAAGGAGGTTGTGCGTTTGCATGGAATACCTCGCAGCATTGTGTCAGATCGTGATAAAGTCTTTACGAGTTCGTTTTGGGAAGAATTGTTTCGTGCTACGGGCACAAAACTTTGTCGAAGTACGACTTATCATCCGCAGTCGGATGGTCAAACAGAGGTGATTAATCGTTGTTTGGAATCCTATCTTCGTTGTTTTGTTATGACTCAGCCAAAATAGTGGTCCAAATGGATTCCGTGGGCCGAATTTAGCTACAATATGTCTTATCATTCGTCTACTCGGATGACTCCGTTTGAGGTAGTTTATGGTCGTACGCCACCTCCCATTTTGGTATATGATATGGGGCAGAGTCCGTTGTCGGCTGTGGATTCACTATTAGTTGATCGTGACAAAATGTTGGTGACTCTTAAGACTTCGCTTGTGCAGGCCCAAGCGTTCATGTCGAAACAAGCTAATGCAAAGCGACGTGATGTTCATTTTGCTGTGGATGATATGGTGTATTCGAAGTTACGCCCTTATCGTCAACTCTCGTTGGCTGCATTTAAGCACCCGAAGCTTGCCCCACGTTTTATTGGCCCCTATCGTGTGCTCACTCGAGTGGGTCAGGTCGCTTATCGTTTGGAGTTACCGGATGTGGTGCGCATTCACCCTGTGTTTCATGTGTCGGTGCTACGTAAGGCCATGGGAACTACGTTGCCTGTGTTTCCAGTTCCTCCTGGTTTGCGTGATGATTTGGTTTTTGTGTTTCGGCCTGTGGCAGTGTTAGGGATGCGTGAATCTGTTCCTGATGGGGATGATAGAGAAGTATTGATTCAGTGGGAGAGTGGGTTGCCGGAAGATGCAACGTGGGAGTGCGAATTTCATTCAGACTCAATTTCCTGATTTCCACCTTGAGGACAAGGTGGTTCTTTGGGGGGCGGGTATTGATACGACCCCAGCTATTAAGCATGTGTATTCTATGCGTAAGAAGTAAGGGGGTTTAGTGTGCGTGTGTGTCACGTGCGTGGAGGAGGTTTTTTGTATTTCGGTTAGTATATAAGAGTGTGGGCAGGAATAGATGGGGGATTGAGAATTCTTGTCATTAGGTATCTCTTTGAGATTGGAGAGTAAGAAGCTCTTGAACTTCTTGTAGTTTGGTAGTTTTGGTAATAAAATTGGCAGATTCTACTAGATTATTTAATGATCTCTAGATATTAGATGTTGTATACCTCTAGTTGTAACTAGAAATAACTTGTTCTAGCCTATAATTGATTATAGTAGAGATTCGACTTCGGTCTGTGATTTTTTATTCCTCGCTTTTAACAGATTTTTTCATGTTAAAATATTTGTCTGCTATGCTTAATTTATTTACTATGATTTGCTTGCTGATTTTCCACAAGACAATGAATAATTGATTCATAGACACATATTGTTTATTCCCAACACTCTTTGCCATCAAGACTAATACTAGTTGGGTAGTGCTTATATTTTATCATGCTAAATTCTCTTTAATCTTACCATTTTCATCATGATTAATTTTCTTTACAAATTATATTGTTTTAGTATATCTAATGCGTCAGTTGTGGTTGAATTTAGTTTTTACTGATCAAGAAGTTTATGTTTTTAGTCAAACAAGGTGATTTTAAATGAAATTTGAGAATTACGGGTTTAAAATTTAATTTGAAAGATGAGAGTAACGGAACTACAAAATTTTAATTTAACCCTTTATATTTTTAGCTTTTTTATTATATCTGAAGTTTTTTTTTTTTTTTTTTTTTTAATTCAACAACAATTGAAATAGAAGAATTCGATCATAGAAATACTACTTCTGAACTACTGCTCTTGTTGGGAGATGTAAAGATTGATTTGGGTAAAACTTATGCAACATGGTATTAAAGTTTGGGCAAAGCTTGGAGAGTGAAATAAAAATTTCTACCGAACTTAAGACTATTAAATCATAGGAACGAAATGTTAAGGGTCTTTTAAAATCATAGAACTAAATTTTAACTTTCAAAACGAGTAGAAGGGAAATGTACCCGAATGTAGTGGAAGAATGGGGTTGAATGTTAATCTTGTTGAGGGGAAACCATGCATCTGTGGACTGAGTATGCAAAAAGCCTGGTGGATATTGGCTGTTCCCACCACCCATACTTGCCTGTTCAGTTCACAAAAATGCAACAAACTAATAAACTAATATAGGCAGTTATTGGAAATCTGTTTGCTGGTTTCTGATAAATTATACAAACGACTTAGAAATGAAATGAGTGTGTATATTTTTCAAAAATTTTATAACCTGAGTATTGGAAAGGTGGATGGAAGTGGGTGTAGGAGGCAAAGGGCCGAAGTGATCATCAGAAGCTGAAAACTGATATCCATTGACTGCCCAATTATATGAACTTTCAGCACCCTGTTGTTGGCTCCCATTATTGTATGCAGCTTCAGCCCTATATGTATATGCATATTTTCAACAACAATCCAAATCCATGCTTACATCACACTAGCTATATATTTCATTCCTTCATCCAAAAATTTAATTCATATTAATTGCATTTTACAACTTCAATTTGTGTTTTCGATTTTTTGTCTTCGTCCGATGTTAGTTGAGGAGAAAAACTTACCGACATCTCCTAGTGTGTACCATGTAAATACTTCCCATGATATGTGAGGATAATAATGTGTCATACACATAATATAAACCAAAATGATGACTCAACTAATGAAAGAGAAATGATAAACTGAAATTTGAATTTTGCATTATTTACATGGCAGGTTGTTATTCTCACATATGATAGGAAGTATATATAAGGCACATACTAGAAAGTTGGTAAATTTTACTTGCAGTTGAGTTAGCATTGTGCGACTAGAAATGAAACAAACGTGCAAGGTTATTAAAAGTGCGTTGATATCATTAAATTTACGATAACCTATCACTTAAGTTTTTTAGATGACTTGATGATTTAACTACTATTTTTTTAAGAATTATTGTATTATAATTATTATTAGATTTTTGTCTGAAGAAAATGCAATAGTAAACTTACGGGAACAACATTTGTGAAGAAGCATCATGGTGATTTGGAGGGATGAAGTTCATCATGTCTTGATCAATGTTCATATTCCTAACACCTTCTCCTTGTGCTCCTTCCACCTTTTTATATTTATATTTATTTTCCATTTTCCAAACAATTATTTCATCATTAAGAGGCAATGACTCAAACAAATTTTTATAGTAAGTTAATGAAAGAAGGATTAAAATAGTGATTTAAGCAAAGAGACACTTACTACAGCAGAAGCAAATAGGTGTACAGAAGATGCTGCTGGGGAAGTTTGATTAGATAGAGAAGTCCCTGAATTAATTTGTTGGCTAACATGTGGAGTGCTCACTTCAACCATTTCTTGAGCTCTATTGTTATGAAATTTATATGGATAAATAAACTCATTATGAATATTATTATTATTATTTTAATATAAAAGCATCTATTTATCAAACAAATCTTTCCTAAACATTAAAATTACATAAATGAAAGGAAATAAAATAAAATAAATACGTTAGAACATATATTTGGGGGTGAAGATAGAGTTCAAGAATAATTGACTAGCTATGAGATGGACCTCTCATTTTATCTTGTATGATATTTAGAATCCATAAAATTCATATGGGAATTTGATCTAAAAGTACAATCTTGAAGAGGATATTGAGGATCTCCCATTAGAATGATATAGAGAAACCTTACATTCTTAATAAAATGCTCATTGTATATCCTTTTATTTACCATTGATTTTTTGTATCCCTGAATGTATGGATCAGCTTAAACGCGTCTTGACTATTTACAGAGATCATACTGATTTGATCCTACAATATTTGAATGCTAAGAAAACTTGGAATAAATTAATTCATGCGTAGGTGGCCACCATTGATTAAACCTACTAACTTTTCAGTTTCTTAAGGACATTTTAACTAATAGGCTACACATGATAGTTATCTCTTCTTATTGACAATTAATTTTGAGACTGAAACTCCTAATATTTTACATCTCAACAAATTAAAATAACATGAGATTTGTAAAGTCTTTGTTGCATGCATGCATAAATGGCACTCAACCAAAGTTGTTGATTTTCATGGAGCCTAGCTAGATGCGAATGTAGAGCAAGAGTAGCGAAAAAGACGAGTGTCAGGATGTTTGTTTAGAGCATTTGTGACTCTATCTTGATAGTATCTCTCGGGTTTGTATCTCCATGGCTAGAGATCATGTGGTTTGAAAGATATCAAAAAAGAAGCCATCGATGGTTGGAAAATATACATTGATGAAAGTAAGGAAATAGCAACATTTAAGAAGAAGGAGATGGTACATTGTGTGCCACACCTTTTTTTCAAAAAATGATACAAAAAATATATTGATAGAGCTTGTGTTGAATAAACTTTAATGGAATTTTTAATATGTTTAAATGTTGTAAATAAGGCTATAATTAAGGAATTAATGGCTCTTTAATCATGGAGCTCATTAAAGAATTAGTAGATCTTTAATTTAGGAATTAATGGGAAACATTTTTGGTAAATGAAAAGTCAAAAATAGAAAAGTTTTGGAGACCAAGTATTGTAATAGGGGCTATAATTAGGATGCTCACTTCATTGTGAAGAGTAGGTCAAGCAAGAGAGAAAGAGAAAGAGAAAGAGAAAGAGAAATAAAAAAAAAAAAAATGTTTGTAGAGAATTTGTGAGTGCTTTGTTTCTCTAGTCACGAAGCGAAAGCTTGCGCGATTATTTTATGGTGTTTTTATTCGGTTGTCATTATTTACAAATACGTATCAGAGCCAATGGCGAACATGATGGGTCAAATGCGCTGCCATGATTGACGAAGGCGAATATGAGAATTGGAGCATCTAGATGAAAGCTCTTCTCGGCTCTCATGATGCATGGGTGGTGGTCGAAGAAGGTTTTGTAGAACCAGCAGATACCGCGAACTATACGACGAATCAAGCCAAAGCGTTGAAAGAGACGCGTTCAAAGGATAAAATAGAATTATACATCTTGTTCCGAGCAGTTGACGAGTCGGCTTTTGATAAGATTGCGAGTGTAACTACTTCAAAAAAAGCATGGGACACTTTAGAAAAGGTGTTCAAAGAAGCCGACCAAGTCAAGCAAATGCGTCTTCAAACTCTTTGCGGCAAGTTGAAATGCATAAAGATGAAGGAGTCAGAAAGCGTATCTGACTACATCAGCATGTACAAATGGTGGTGAATCCACTCAATCGCAAAGGAGAAAAGCAAATCGATGTGTGAGTTGTGGAAAAGATTTTGAGATCGTTGACAAACAATTTTGAGAATGTAGTGTGCGCGATAGAAAAGTCAAAGGACCTTGCGACGCTCATTGTTAACTAGCTCTCCGATTATCTTGAGGCACACGAACAACGTAAGAATAAGAGGAAGGAGGAAACAATAGAGCAAATGCTTCAAACCAAGGCATCAATCAATAACGAAAAGGTACTCTATTCTAAAAAATTTCATGGTATAGAGGCGATGGCCATGGAGGTTGTGGATATTGTAACGGACCAGTTTTCCTTTTCGATTCTCCAGGTACGTTCTGTTGCATTTTCTGTTGTTCGGTTGGGCCGTTATGGCAGCTTGGACCTCTAAGGGCATTTTGGTAATTTTGCCTTTAGGGGCAGCCTCGTAATTTGCCAGGGTTTCAGGGTTGTTCTGTTTATTGCTGAGTTTGGGTTTTCACTTCGGTTTCAGGTTTCCAGGGTTGGTGCAGCTTTCTGAGAGGTTTGGAGCCTTGGTTGTTTAAAAGAGGAATTAAGGGAAAAATGCTTATTAAAAACTCTTTTGCCAGGACTCGAAGCCGAAACCTGGGAGGACACGTGTCGCGACCTGGTCCTCCCCTCTCTTTTTTTGCTGAGACCCTAAGTGAGCTGCATTCTCTTCTTTCTTTTCTCATTCGCACTTCCTCTCTCCCCCAAATTCGTTGTCGAGCCTTCTCCTTCTTCTCCTTCTCCAATCCCTAGCTGAGACACCTTCACCGCCCAAAGCACCAACCGATAGCCAAGCTCTTCGCATGCCCTCTTCGTCGAAGCCACACCGCCGAGCTCACCCACACGCCCCTAGCTCAATCGTGAATCCTCGCGCGCAGCCGCCGAGCAGCAGCCCTGGATCGCACACACACTCGCTTGCTCCAGCGCCGTGCTTTCACATTGCCAGATTCTCCCGTCAGCAGTCGATTGCGCGTTTCCCTGTCCCGATTCAGCGCACACGCCCGACAGCGCTTAGCCCGATCATCCTGCCGCGATCGCGCACCCCAGCTGTCCGCGCACTCGCTCCCGCATGCCCTTTGCAGCTGCCTATCCGCACGCACAGCTTCACCAGCGCACGCACCCGTGCCTTCCGCACACAGCCGCACGCCCTGCCAACACTACTGCCCGCTCTCAGTCGCGCATCCATCTGAGCCCTGCCGTATAGCCTGCCGAGCCAGCCTGTTGCCTGCCGCACGCCAACCTTGTCGAGAGCCAGCTACCGAGCCACCTAGTGTTCGGTTAGGGTAATTTCTCTCCCGAGCTAGTGTTGATCGTTTTAGTTTCAAGCAGCTGATCGAGTAGAGTTTAATTCGTATTTCTATTTTATTATTTGCTAGGTTTTGTTGGTTCTACAGCTCAAGGAGCGCTGTATATTTCTGTTTGTATTTTCTGCTTGTTTTCCAGGTAAGGATTCCTCTCCGGGGTTGTGTGGACCCTGTGGGACTTCTCTGATTGCTTTATTGTATGCTTGCTTTACTGTTACTTGCATGTTAGTGGATGGAAACTTCTTGGCTGATCTGTTTTGCTAGCTTGTTTGTCATTTATATTCACATGTTAGTGCCATGCTAAGTTTGTTCTTCCAGCATGCTTGATTTCCTGTTTTAAATTCGTAGTACCATGCTAGGGTTATTTGTTGAGAAGCATGTTTATTTGTTAAGAAATAGGGAATGGGTAATCTTAGATAGAACTGTTAGATTGTCATCATCCAGAGGCTGAGAGTGGACCAACGTACATGTCCCCACTGGTCGGGCTGTGAGGACAGATTCCTTACCCCCGGTAGCCGGGTGTGGAGTAGCTATCACACCGGCATAAGCCTAGTC
>JBBMKA010020959.1:0-28519 GCA_037833695.1 Sechiopsis laciniata | reverse complement strand
AGTATCATAAATGGTTTATATTGTTTGTAATTGTTGGGAACCCTAAATTGAGTAGGATTAGGTTGGACTTTTTTTTTTTTAAATATATGTTTTTTTATAAACAAATATTCTTTTTATCTACAATATACATAAAACAAATATTTATTTTAATTTATTGAATTTCATGTTTTTTTACTTATTTATTCTCCGAAAAAACTCTTTAACATGTATCTTGTGATAATATAAATTGAAATTGAATAACGCTAATTTAATTCAATACTTAAAAATAATTATATATATATATGTCTCTATATATATATATATATATATTATAATATAAAATGAAATTGTATTACTATTTTAATTGAATATTTGTAAATAATTAAATAAATATGTATATATATATATTTTATAATATAAAATGAAATTGTATTACTATTTTAATAGAATATTTGTAAATAATTAAATAAATTTTTTACTTTGAAAAAATTAAATATATATTTTACCCACCAAAAAAATATATTTTATAATTATATTTTTAGTTTATATATATATATATATATATATATTTAATTAGGAGATTTAGTTCCGTTAGAATTTACAACACTTTACAATTCGAAGTTAAAAAAAAGAAGAATAATAACTTTACAACTGGAAACTTTAGAACTAGAAAAAAAATCTTGAACACCCTTACGAGTTAGTTTAGTAGGTGAATAAATACCAAAAACTTTATGAGTTGTAAATTGGTTTTTTTTTTTTTTTTTTGAGAAGCCTTGTAAATTGATCATTTAATACAACTTCTTTCAAAATAAACAATTGCATTTTTATTCTTCTACGCTAAATGTTAGTGGTATACATAGTCCACGTCTAGTTGGATAAGAAGATGGCGGGTTAATCTATCATCGGATTAGTGCAGCTTTATTCATCCGAGCAATTCAATCCAATCCTACCCTATATTTGGAGGTTGGATTGGGTTGGATTCTCAATTTGTGTTAATCATTTATTTCCTCTATAAAATAACTCTATTCATATCTCTTAGATATCACAATAGAATAAAATATAAATGATGTACTTGAATTTAAATTACTATATTTGTTTTTTAAGAAACTAGATTACTACTTTATTAGAGTATGTTATTTATCAATATACTAAAAACATATCTTATTAATTAATTTCTCTTCTCTCTCACTCTCATACATGGGCACCACATGCGTGTGTGTATATATATATATATATAGTCAACTCTAGAATCAATCCAACCCAATAAAAATTAAAAAATCATAACTCAACGAAACCTAAATAGAATTATAATCCAATTCAATCCTTATAGTTTGGATTGGGAATTCAAGGTTGTCGAATTATAACCTAACCAAATCCTTACCGTACGTAGTTTGGATGTCGGTTTTTTTGTACACCACTATTAAATGTTGTTGAATATAAAATAAATAAATTAATAAAGAAAATCAATTTTTTTAAGGGCATTTGTATAATAAAAAATGGCAAAATATTTTCATATATAGCACAAAATCAAACCTAACTCATTTGTAGCCAAAAATTTAGAATTTTATTATTGGTTGAGTTCTATCCATGAATTATTTTCGTAATTTTTTTTTTTTTAAATCAACTATTTAACTCATAACATCAAAAAAAAAATGCAAAGAACCAAATCATTTACATAAACAAGTAATTGTCATTTACTTATTTCAACAAATTTTTTATTAAATTTTATCTAACTATATTGACGAAATTGTCATTTTTAAATCATAATGGACTAAATGCTAATTTTCTTCTATCCATATCAGACAAAAATTATAATTTAACAAAAGAAAAATTAAAATTTCAAAATTAAAATTCCTTTCAAATTGACATCAAAGAGTAATAAAGTTGCAATCTGAATATTTAATATTGAATAATATTTACCTTATATAATTGATATATACACACGATTTTTCCTTTTCACTGATCACTTTTTTTTGTTTTTCAAATTTAACATTTTAGATGAAAGATTTAAATTCATAATCTCTCGATTATTACGTACATTAGATCAATTAAGGTATGTTGTTGTTGACTTTGTCTTACCGACTTTCATATAAATTAATTTTAAAAACATATATTTTCATGTGTGTTTGTTAAATAAATAACAAAGCATATGTTTACGACAAATTATGTAACTTAAAAGAGCATCTTACATTTAACCTAATAATTGTGAGATTATATATTTGAATCTATCATTCTCAAATGTTGTTGACTAAAAAAAAGGTAAATTAAGACTAAAAAAAATAAAACAAAGACATCTATTAAAGGTTTAATTCTGTGTAATAAATGAGCTTAATCTTAATTATACAAAATTTGACTTTTATTTAACCTAATAAGTTTAAGAAATTGCTTTTCTTTTTTTGTTAAAAGTGGAATGTAAATATATAGTGAAGATTGACCCAAATAAAAATCGAAACACTTAATTAAGTCAAAGTTTCAATTAAATGAAATTGAAAGTTTAATAAAAAAAAAGAGACCCACCTATCCAATCTTTTCTTATTACTAACCTTTTCTTTTTGAAAAAGGCTGGTTTTATAACCCATTGGGTGTTTTGATTTTTGGTTTTTTAAAATATCGGCTAGTTTAAACTCAAATTCTCTATAAAAAAATATTTCAATAACCTCCCTTAAGAAAATATTTTTTAAAAATAGTGATTATTTACTATCAAGTTAAAATAGAATATAGATGAAAGTAATTGTCGTTTAATAATTATTTTATTTTTTATTTTTTATTTTCAAATTTTAAAATTGTATTTAAATTTTCAACATATGATTTTATCTTCCCATAAAAAAGTAGATAAATTTTAACCAAATTCCATAATCAAAAGAAGAAGTTGAAAACTATTTTTTATCTTATAAATTTTGGTTTAGTTTTTAAAAATATGAGTGAAATGTAGAAATGAAAGTAATAGAAACCATGAGTTGAAGTAAAAGTTGGAGGCTTAAATTTCAAAACTCACTAGACTTAATATTTAAAAATTAAAGCAGAGAACTATCAAACAAAAAATAGTAAATAAACATATACTTTTTTTAAGGAAAAACGTGAAGAAAATGAAGAATAAAATGGGCAGTAGAATAATACAAATTTAAAGAATTACCTTGGGGAATTGAGCTTTGTTTTTCATGGAGTTGCAAAGCATAGGAAAAACAGCATGTCCACAAAAACAAAACGCCAGCAAGCTTAAAGAAGTGGGCAATCCTTGATATCTAAAAAGATCAAACCTTTGACCGGACCCAAAACCATCATCCACACCAATCCAAGCCACACACAAAATCAAAGCAACCGAAGCCAACACGCCACCAACCGAAACATAAGCCAACAACCCCAAGTTCCTTAGCCAAGTGGTTGGCATTATCACAACCGCAGTGCACACCATATACATCTCTTTTCCTCCAATTCTTACACTCCCAATTTTGAAACCATGGCTTGGAAAAAGGTTCTGTAAATTATCGCCTTCTAATATCAAGAACTCGACCGCCACCAAATAGAGCTCGAGGTATACGAAAAGGGATACCAATATTTTTCCTTTGAGCCCAAAAGCTAGCCCCCCAATATCAGGGTAGGTCCTCACAGATGGATTTTCATCCATACAACGTTTTAAAAGTATGCCTGTGTACCCACAAATTGCTGCCACTATGAAGAGAAAGATCAAGCTTAGCCACCCTCCTTGAGCAACTGCAAAGGGAATTGATAAAATTCCCACACCTATATTTTAAAATTAGTAGCAAGATTTAGATTTTAGCAAAATTCATAAATAACCCAAGATTCTGACGAAGAGAGCATAGTTTTAGCGACATCATGTACGACCTAAAAATTAAGAGGTTACTGATTCCGATACTCCCTATGTCCAAATGTTGTAAAATTTAAAAAAAAAAAAAAGAAAAAAGAAAAAAAAGAGGTAAGATTCTACATAATTATTTTTAGAGAAATACAAGGAGAAAACCTGCTAATACATTGATTCCATTGATGCAAGTTCTTGTAAAGGTGGTGCCTTTTTTCAGAGCTTGTGAGGATGGAAGCTGGTTTTGCCTCTCCATTTGGTGATGATCCGTAGAAGTAGGGCAATGTGTGTAGACAAAAATGAGTAAAACTTTGAAATAAATAAGAATTTTTGTGTTACCCTTTTGTAGCAGCTTTATCTCGAGAAATTATTGGATTCCACAATAAACTTGACAGTTTTGCATCATTTATAAAAGAGAATATTTTTTTAGAAAAGTTTTTTTTTTTTGAAGTATTTTAGAAAAGTATTTCAATTTTATCTCTAGTGATTATTAGAGGTAAATATGTGTATATATATATATATATAAGCAAATGAGTGAAGAATCCTCAATTACCGAATTGTATTAATTGAAGTTAGGAGAACTCTCAAGTAGAGTTATGATACATGATTAGAGGTAACAGAATGTACAAAACTAATTCTGACCATTCTAACGACTAACTATGTAATCTAATTTTTTATTTTGTGATAGAAATAAATTATATTCTATTAATAGATAATTTAAAACCTTAAATGACCCTCTTTAAATAGTGGAAACGCTATTCACCAAGTAAGTCATATTTTACCATAAAAAAATATTATCTATTGAATAATCAATTTAAAGGGAGAATATAAAAAAAAAAGAAAGTAGAATAGAATAATCTGTCATAACCAGCTTGTTAATATGCATGTCATATTGTAACTTGGAAATCTCGTAAGTCAAAATATCATTTCTTTCCTCTATTGTAGGTTAGTATGGAATGCAGATTATTCTAGTATGTTGATTTTTTTTTTAATAAAATATTGCTTGTCAATTTCAATATGTTTGTTCTATTGTGAAGAACAAGATTATGAGCAATGGAGATAACAAGTTTATTATCACAATAAACTCGAATAGGACACTAGTAGAAATTTGGGTATAGATGATGAGCTTTTACCGACATAATTAAAAAACAATGACAGGCTCGAGCCCAACCATGCCATAAAAGGAATTGATTATGGGCATAAAAGATGAAAGGCATCGATAGTGTTTGGTGACATACACATTTCGCCTGTCATCAATTATGTTTTATGACGGGCCCTTTTGCCCATCATCAGCATAATAGCGCAATAATGTGATTCCCAAAAAATTGTTCACCTAACAAAATGCAATCCAGCTATACAATAAATGAGACTTTGTCCCTCCTGAAAGTACATTATATATAATTATTCAATTAACCTCTAAGCTACAATTTTGAAGAAATTAAGTAATAAATGGGACTTATCCCTCCTTACCAAAACAAAGAACAAATGCTCATTTTGTATTAATATCTACCTATGAAATCTCTCCATTCTACTCGTACCTCATCAACCTCATCTTGAGTAATAAGTTTCGTGGTCTTGAACTACAAATATTAAAATATGATTTCCATAAAAAATGGTTCTTTACTTTGTTTCATATATTAGCCAAATGAAACAAACAAATGAACTTGAATAATTTTTTTTTTGAATGCATTCTATTAATAAGATAAGCAGTGATAAGGACTGCATTACCCCATAATAATTAAGAACATGCATGAAGATCATAAGTGCACGAGTAACTTCCATTATATGTCTAGTTTTCCTCTCAACAATCTCATTTTGTTGAGAGTATCGTCTCTACATGTTGACTGATGAAATATCCATTTATTCTTAAAAAAGGTATATATATATTCATTAAAATATTAATTCTCATTATCAGTGTGTAAAATGCTTATTATTGTTTGAAATTGATTTTCAATCATAATGTAAAAAGGAATGAAAATATCTTGAACCTAAAATTTTTTTGTTAACAAATAAACTCAATCCCAACGAGTATGATGATCAACGAATGTAATAAACCACTGTTTTCTACTGTGAGTCAAAATTTTAGGTGGGCCTCAAATATCATGAATTAAGTAAAACGGCTTTGAGGTTTTATAAGACTTTGGAAAATATGTATTTTGATGATTTTTAGCAAAGATGCATGTCTCACAATGAAAAGTAGAACAATCAATTCCTTTAATAAATTTTAGAATAAATATTTTAAATACGAAAAACTAGGATGACCTAGTCTACGATGCCAAAGTAAAATAGTTTCTTTAACAAGAGAATAATTAATACTACTTAAACCCTGAGCTGTTTTTTACTGCCATATGTTTCCTCTTCGAAATAGTAGAGACCATCCAACATTGTAGCACGTCCAATCATCTCCTGACTTCTGATCCTGTAAAATGCAGTTAGTAGGAAAGAATGTAACTCGACAGTAAGCATATCTTCGAAAATCTTACTTACAGATAACATGTTGCAGGCTAATTTAGGGACATGAAGAGCAAATTTAAAAGTCGAGATTTTATTTATAAAAATGGTTCATTTTCCTACCATAGACGTGAAACTTCCATGGACAATTCTATTTTTTTTTTTCTTTAGAATATAAAGAAGTGTATGAGGTAAAAATTTGGGGAGGAAGCAGTCATACGATCAAATGCTTCAAAATAAATGATCCATGGATATGAGTTAAGACAAGAATTACCAAATGACGACTTGACCTTTAACAATTTTTGGAGTTGATTTTTCTTATGGCTAAAAGAACTAGATTTATCAGCATAAGCACTAGCAACATTAGCGGTTGAAAAAGATTGAAAATTACGAGAGTGAAATACTCTAAATATCAAATATTTTTCAACTGTCATAATATTAGAGATAAAAATAAACCCTAATAATGTCCAAAAAATAACTCAAATCTGCAAGAAAGATTAATCACACAACTAACGAATAATTTGACTATGATAGTTATCGAGGGGAAAAAAAAGCTGGATTATGTGACTACAAGTGGATCTTGGTCGAAAGTGGTTGGTTTGACAACATAAACATCAAAGATCAAGTTATCGCGTGTCTGTGTCACATGTCTATTTTTTGATAACCATTGATCCGAATTTTCAATGCTATATAATTTCTAATGATTGACTCAAACATGTGACAGAGGTGATGTTAATGTCCCACGCCTTCAAATCGTGTTTACACAAGTATATGCAGTTAAGTATGCAGCAAGTGATAAGTATTTATATTTTATATATTTCCATGGGGAATTGTGTTTTCAATTAACAATGTTAATCTAAGAGTGAAAAGCAAGTAAAAGAAAATGTGGCAGTTTTGTGTTCCTAAGTCTAATGGACATGCTACTTGGTTATGTAATAAGGCTTCGTATGTGTACAACGGTTCTCAGGGGAAATTGTTAGTAGGAATAAAATTCCACAGTTCACCAGGTCTAAGGCTTTCTTGAAACACAATGTTATAGGCTCGAAAACTAATTCAAGACCTCAAGATTAAGTTAGTGATACGTGCACATTAATAGGTTGATTATTCCTGACTTCTGCCCTAAAATGCAAGAGATCTTATATTAACCTAATGACCACAACTAGTGGATCTCTCAATGCTCCCTCTTCCAAAAAAAAAAACTTTAAGTAAACATTAGCTAGATTGTCAGTTGACCCAAGTTAGCTTTAGTATTTGTTGAAAATAATGACTCATCTTCCTTTATACTAAGTTACTATTGCTCACATTCCGTTTGTATTTTTGCCTAAGATGCATCTATGCCACGAGTATTTTACAGTTGGAAATCATATATGCAAAGCGGCAGACATTAAGTGAATGAAAGTAAGAAAAAACATATGCATAGAAAAAATACGAGTTGGTTATTGCGTTACAAACTACATTCCTACTAAATTGAAATTGCAACTGCAATAAATTATAAACTAAGAATGCGATAGAAAGCGGTTAATTGGCGCTGTTGAAGAACAACGTCCACTGCCACTTGCGTTTTTTAACTTCCTTCAAAACCCTAGCAATAAATATTGGAGCCTACTTTATGGCATGTTCAGAGCATGGTCATGATCATAGTGCAAACATATCATAGGGAGGATCATTGCTTTAGGCGATGAGTGTGGATAGACTGCTAGAGCTGCTGGTGAGAGCCTCCACTAGATATGTTCAGCGTACAACTTTTCTGTTACGCATGTGTATATACCTGGACCAGAGTAGATTGGTTTCAGCTGCATGTAATGTATGAGTATACGGACTAAGTGTCGGGAAGATTACTCCCTAAACTAGTGTCGTCAATACAACTTTCCTTGTGTGTTTAGTACATGGTCACTCGGAGTATCCACTAAGTGATAGATAAGTGTTCGTGTGTTCATTAATCGATATGATGAGTGCTAAAAGGTCTTATTGAGGAAATCATGTGTGGGTAAGGGGCGCTCTGGGATTCCTAGTGATGTAACGTATCTCATGACCCAATTAGTTACTTTATTGAGATAAATGAGATGTATTGGAGTTGGTTGTATGACATGTATGTGCTAGCATGTTTTCGATTGTTATTTGTGTACTTGTATCCTTGTTGGGGTTTTTACTGAATATTTTTATGCCCACTCGATTCTACCGAGATAGCTGAGCTAGAGAGATGCTGGGAGGATCGTGGGTGGAGCTGTTGGATAGTCATCATTAGAGTACCAAAATAATACAATATATTTCATGTGACCCCTAGGGATATGATAGTAAAAAGTTTTAGCAACAAAATGATGCTTGAAAAAGTACATTGACATGAAATCTTGAACCAACATATGACCCGTCTTCATCACTTCTCCCACAAAATTGAAACTCTCAACAAATGTCTTCAAGTATTTGAGCATCAGTTGTCATGAGCTAGACCAACAAAATACCAAAATTATTGGAATTCTCAATAGCGAAAGTCGAATAAACAACTATCTTCCTCAAAGGAGGTTCAATAGCCAACTCTCCCTTGACGAGGGAATTTGGATGGTAACGAAAGGGGGAATACAAAAATCTACTCTTAGTTGGTCAATAACAATTTGGATTAAAGGAAGAAGCATAGAAGATGAACTAAAGCTACCAAACATGGATTGCATATTGTTTTTTCGAACTAATCATAAAAAATCGGGTTGAGACAACCTTCTAACTTGAAATAAGAATTCTAGTGAGACATTTTTTAAATTAAAGATGATTTTTACAAAAGGAAAAAATAATTACCTCACAAAAAAAAAAAACTTAGTTGGAATGATTTGAGAAATGGATGAGTCCAAGGATAAAATTATAGGAATCTTTGGCATGAAGTGTACAGAGACAGAAGACTACAAGAGGTAAATATACCAAAGCAACATTACAAATGACGTTCAACTCTTAAATCAAAGCTTAATGAGAATTCAAGTTAATAGTGAGAGTTACTATTATGGATGAAAATCCACTACACAAGTGATGGGTTCAAAGCCACCTAACTAGATCGATTAAAATCTAAACAAAGAATACACTCGACCCATCAAGATGTTGAGAATCCAAAAGGATCCCAACGGCCGAATCGAGCAAAATGACTGCAACCCACAGAAATAAGAGCTTAAGCCCAAATTTCTCAAAAAAAAAAAAAAAAAAAAGAGCTTAAGCCTAAAACCTTCCATAAAAGGGTAGATGGCCAAGCTGATTCAAAAGGGATCAGCTTATGACCAAGCCTAGACTCGATTCTGTTAGAATAAACTTAAATGTATTTTTGGAATATGGAATAATTAATTTAGGAATTAGTGGGTAGACAATTAAGAAATTAATGAATTGTCAATTTAGGAGACTAATTAAGAAATTAGTAGATTTTATTGTTTTAGTAATTAGTGGAAAATACTTATGGAAAGAACTTGGAGACCAAGTTTGTAATAGGCTATAAATAAAGAGTTCATTTATTGTGAATTGTAGAGACAATCGGAGAGCAAAAGAGAGTGGGGAGAGGAAAAGTTATGTAGAGAGTTATAGAGAAAGTTTAATTGAGAAATAAATAAAAATGTTTTACAGAAATTGTTGTGTGCATTGTCTCTCCATTCCGAAGTGAAAAGCTTGCGCGATTGTTATTTGTGTTTATTGTTTTTATTTTTTTGAATCTAGATCTTACAGATTCAAGGGTCTTGGTCGGCCCCCACGTGGTGGGGTTAGCCAAAGTTGTTAGCCAAGTGGCAGGTCGGCTAGCCCATGCTTGACCAATCTAAGGTTAGGGGTCTTTTACTATTGACTTACCATACGTTGTTATGTTGGAAATCGTTCGGAACCTACGAAGACATATGTCGTGAAGATAAAGACAATGTAGGGAACATTAATCTATGTTCCAGGTTGTTAAATGTGATTTCCTTGTTTTGTAGGTACTAGCATTCTCCATAAATTCATTGTTGGTGCTAGACTATCATTTTCTAGCGACAAAAGTTTTCTTTTATTCAACTACATTTAAAAATTTGTGAATCTTTCCACGAGAACTTATTTCAACTGACATAATGTATGGCCAGATAATCAAAGAGTTTACAAGTTTTTGAATCACTCCTTCCCTAAATATTGCTAAACTAAAAAAAATGGAAGAATCAAATACATAATCTCTCGAATATAAGTTCCAATTTTACAATAGTTGAGTTATGGTTCCTTCTTTTCCTTTTTGATTAAGAATAAACATTGTAAAATAAGAGAGAGCTACAAGGTTGAATAGCCTCACAAACTTTAAAATTTTGTTGGAGTTATGATAACTCTCAAGAATTGAGAGGTAATGGTTAAGTATATGAGTAATTCACAAGAAAAATTTGCTACATTATAAAAAGAAATTGCTGATGAGTTCACTTTAGCATCATGTTTAGGGCAAAACACAATATCCTATGGTTTTCTATTTAGGATAATACTTTAGAGGTTTTCTGTGGCAAGGGTGCATGAATGTGTGAATCTTAAATTTTTACTTCTATAGACCTAATATTTCAATTTTGATATAGCATTCCTAAGGAGCGAAATGTGAAGTTGCGCCAAAGCATCGCTGAAGCGGCGAAGCCTTTTTAAGCAAAATGGTGCTAATGCAAAATATCCTAGATGGGACGCCTGTCAAAGATCCAAGCAAGGCTATTAAATCGCAGTCGTTAATTTCTAACCGCTTTGGCAAGAGCACGTGACAGGGATTGTGGAACAGGGAATGTTAGAGGTGGAGCAGGCGTAGCAGATATTGGCGTAGAACTTTGTCGGGAGCAATTTAAATAGCAGCCTTCGACATTGTTAAAGGCATCCTCCTTTTTTTTCCAAAAGATCAACTTTCAATTTCCAACTAGCATTTTCTCCAAATCCTCGTCGTCTCGACTTGGCTAAACTGAAATGTTTTGCCTCGGAGTTCTGTCCCATCAGCTTAGTTTTTCGCCATTCTTAGAGTAGTTTAATAGTTAACTTCATTTTCCATCTATTTAACATTTAACCGTAGAGATTTGTAACCAGAGTTGCAGAGTATTGCTGGAGTTAGGTTCTGAGAATTGTTTTAGTGATTTTAAGTAGGCTTCCTCTTAACTTTGGTTCTTTTCTACTTGTATTTGCGTTATTTTTGCTTAAGCGTTGTTACTAAAAACTTTGTTATTTCATCGATTGAATGAAGCTGCATTTTGTTGAACTTGTTGCCTTAAATCTATTTTACATTATGAGTAGCTAAATCTATCTTCATAAGGGAATAGGCGAGTAGGAGTATTTCGTTGTAGCATAGAGGTAAGGAGATATCGAGCTATAATTGCATGCTGTTTTGACTCTAACTACATTCTGTTAATCAACCAATTGTGTTAGTTTTGTTTCGATCCAGATAGGAGAGGAACTTAAAGACCTTGCATGACTTAACACTAGGTTTGTTTTTAACTTACAATTTAAGAAACACCTAGAGATAAGGTTTTTACTAGTGTTGCGGGTTTTGTTGTTATTAAAATGTTGAAGCTCGAGAGAGCCAGAGAGTTAGGACAAATCAGTAGTTCGCTTCTCACCATAACACTTCGCTGCTGCAATGTAATACTCTGAACGAACCTAGCTTTCTTTCGATACCCTTAAACTAATTTAACTTAGTCCAATAGTCTTTGCATCTTGCACATTTCATCATCTTAACCCTTTTTCTTCTTTCGCTAAAGCATTTTTATTTCCGCAAAGTAGCTATAGAACCCTCATAGCCTTATTCCCCAATTACCATGACTCGTGCTATTAGAATTGAGAAGAACATTGCACAAAATCCTTGTAGAGATGACTTGAACTTTATTTAAAACTTGCTAAAACAAGACTATGTATATTTGCACAATCCAAATCTAAGAGACGCACAAAAATATAAAATGTTATCTATTTTCGCTGAAGCATATTGTTGAAACACGTAATCTTTTGCATCCAACAAGTTGCTTATGGTGTCAAATCAATACGTTCCAAGAAGAGAGATTTGAATATCCAAATTTCATCCATCTCATAAGTATCATACTAAATCTCATCAATTGATTAAAAAAAAATGAGACATCTAAGTAAGCGATAAATTTATTGATAAGAAAAAGGAAAAAATGTGAACATTGATGATAAAATAGGATCGTGGGCATTTAAGGCACATTTGAAATTTCATAAGAAAAATAGATAAGCCTAGCCTTATTGTTCAAGGGAAAATTAATTAAGCTAATTCTTTTTAGTACCATTAAGCTAATTGAAATGAAATTAATGTATATTAGACTCTATTTTAGATGGATACTTTTTTACTTTTTTTTTCCTTTTTTTACTGGCTCTTCCTCTTCATTAATGAAAAGAGATTTTAAATGTACTTTTAGCTCTTTCTTCAGTGCCTTAACAAAAGTATAAGGCTAAAGTGAACACCACATGCATATGAATTTGATAGTATAAACTGTAAAGTAAATAATAATAATAAGATAAAATGGGAAAATAGAAAAATAGACAAATAGAGAAATTCGAGAAATATCACAACCCACCCAAGCACTAAAAAGGTCAATTCATAACAAATTAAGTTAAGGATGATACGGCTTCAAGTTTTTTTCTTTTAAGAAATCAGACTTTCATGATGCAAAAGACGAATATTGATGGTTGAATTAGTTAGCATACTCCATTAGTGTTCTATAATATGCCTCAATTTAGAAATTTGCACACTTTTTATTCGTTAAGTTTTTTTTTTTTAACAAAATTAGATTTTTTTTTTTAAGTACAAATTAGGAAAAGGGGAACACAAACCTTATATAGAAGGTACTATCGCTATCAAATAAATAAGAGTCAAATACCGATTTGCAAGATCCAACAATTGAATATTTTAAAATCATTTGAAGTTAGGTTAACCAATAATAACAACATTTTCAAATATACTAAAAGATTTTTTTATTATAAATTATTCCAAATACACTCAGAGATATATGACTTAAAAAGTAAGAGTTTTTTATAAGTAGCAAAAAATAAAATAAAATAAAATAAAATAAAATTATTGGGCATATCAACATTTAAATATATATATATAGCAAAAACAAATTTAATGACGTTAAATTGATAGCTACAAAATTGATAAACTTCAATTAAGTAAAATAAATACGATTCAATCAGGTGAAACAAATAAACTTAAATCAAGTGAAATTTAATACTTATAGATTTGAAATAAGTTAAATATTTCATATTTTCTTAAATATGAAATATTTTTTAAAAGTTGCTATAATTATAATAGAGATGCTAAAAATTAGTGCGACAATAAATTTCCTAAGAAATAAGTCAATTTCTTAACAAATGTTGTCATAAACTTTATTCAATTGTGGCAAAAGAGGAATCATATATTCCTTCAATTCGATTATTAGAGGGTGATGATTTTTGCTTTTTGCTGTAGCACTTGAAATTGGATGAGCCAGTGTCACCTTCCATCAAAATATGAGATTCTCAACTACGGGAATAAAAAAGGGACATGAAAATGGAGCTTTCTTGTCATGTAATTGAAAGATTTTAAAACACACCTACTTCAAGCAGTCAGAAGTGGAAATATGATCCATCATATCAATATATTATATTTGTGCCATGTACACACAGGAAAAAAAAAAAAAAAAAAAAAAAAAAAAAAAAAAAAAACAATTATTTGTATTATTGCAAACAATGTTAGAAATGCACGATATTATATATAATATATATTATAATAATTTAAATGGTATTTAAAGTATAAATTATTATAACACGTATTATAATAATTGATGTTTAGAATGTAACACTACAACAAAAACAACAGTTAAAGAGCCTCGGTGAAGACCCAAAAATCATCCACGTACGTAACCTTGAACGACAATTTTTTGGCCGTCGGATAAACCGTCGGCCTATCTTCGTCAGCGGTCACTATGCCGACGGTTTTCATACAGTTTATCGTCGTTACGCCAACAGTTTTAAACCATTGGCCTAACATTCTATATGCTGATGGTGTAAAAATCGTCGGTCTAGAATTTTATATGCTAAAAGTTTGATTTCAATTTCAGTTCAGTAAATTTATTTTTTTCAAAACGAAATCTATTTCTACGAAATAAACCAGTAACATAAATTGTATAATTCAAAATAGGCGAAAATTTGATATTCAAAACTAAACAACATAAAGACCTAATCTAAAATTGTGTTAACAAGTGTGCCAACAAGTACATAAAAGTGTTCTAATACTAACAAAAACTAACATAATCCTAAGTACAATACGGGAGATAAAGAAAAGAAAACAGGTCTTCATACCGCCTTATCACCGTCTACACGGTGAACCAACAAGACCTAAAAAAATTCAATAAAAATAAGAATAAGTTAGTCTTGGGTTATAAATTTTTCGGCAGCATAACAACATGTTTACCATTTATCCAAAAATTTAAACACATGTTATAACGATTTTAAATCATCTAAATCAGTATAAACATATTAAATTCAATTATTAGTGGCTAACTTTGATGTAGGATAGCAACTAAAATCAAAAGTCTACTCTAAGCAAGGAAAACACAAAATTCCATAAACTAATACAACTAAACAAATAAACTAAGTAAACATATCTAGCTTGACGAGCCACCACTGCTTTAAATTTTTGTCTAAACCAAAATTAGGGGAAGTGAGATAATATATGCCTACAATGCCTAATAACTCTCAATTATAGAACTATTTAGACCTCCATTAGGGTGTTTTCTATAAAGGAAAAAAATATTGTGCATTAATTTCTTATTTTGATAGCGAGAATCACCTAAGAATAGGGGATTATACATGAAATACGATGCATGGTTGTCTTGAGGCTAGGATTAGAAACTTAGGTAAATTATGAAGTTTTTGTGTTGAAGTGAATGTTTCAAGCTTTTTGTATCACATTTTAAGAATCCTTATTCTCACTAAGTGTTGTTAAATATTTCAAGATCTTATGATGCTGGAAGCTTTGAATAAAGCCTAAATCAGAGGATTAAGGCTCTTGAAATTCCAAAACTTGAACAGAAGCATTAGCTTCAGGAGAATTCTAGAATTACACAATATCAAGAGCATTCGATTCCCAGAAGCAGAAAATTTCAAAAATGCAGAATTCCTGCACATGGAGAAATTGTTGACAAGCTCATTAAATGAGCTGGCACCCCTAAGACACGTGTCAAAATGGGTTGTTTTGATGTAGAAACATATATCCTTCATGATTTAATCTTGACCCTTGATCATAAATGATGTAGACCTTTTTTTTGGGCCATGAAACCTTAGACTCCTTTTAGCCTTTCTTTTTGGCCAACTCTTTTTTTTTCTTCTCCAAACTTCCAGCAAGTTTCTTGGCACTTTTCTTTTTTTTTTTTCTTTATTCTTAGAGTTAGCTAGCTTTCTTGTAATATAGTAATGGGCTTTCACAAGGGGCTTGGAGGAGCACAATTTGAGACCATTTTGGCACCCTTTGGAGGTTTTTCTAAGCATTCTTCTTCTCTTTTCTCTTTATTTTGAATTGTATTACTTTTATTGTTGAAGAACTTGTTTATTTTGTAATGTCTAGTGTTTTCTTGCTTGTCATTTCTTATTTTGTCAAAAGCATGAACTAAACCCTTCAAGGCGAGGATTAAGGGCTAATTTTATGTAACTTGTTGTAGCTTCTAATGAAAGGGGATGTTGAACTATGTGTTGAAGTTATTTTTTGTCTAATCTAAGCCTCATCTTAAAAATCTACTGCGAATATTTGTTTTTTGCTTGTTTATGTGCCCATTTCGTGTTTAAGCATCATTAGAGGTATTCATTTACATTTTTCGTATATTTAGAGCAATATTTATATTTCCAGCATTTTTACATAATTTTTAGGAGTTATTTTATATTTTTAAAGAGTGTTTTGAATTTCCAGTTTTTCTACTTTTTGGCTACTAGCGGAATTTGGTAATTGCTTCCTCTACTCATCTTGCATTTTCTTTAAATTTTTTACACTCTAAACCACATTTAAACAAGAGTTTAATCACTTACTATATTTGATTGTGTATAGTTACACATATTGTATGAATTCAATTCTTACATTTGTTCTATATTATATCACACAACTAAAAAAATTCTTGAAGCCCTTATTATTTTCAAATATTATAAAAAAGGTAAACACCCCGTTGTCAACCCTCCCTCTCAATTTAAGGAATAAAAATTAAAAATTAAAAAAAATTAAAGAAAAACCTACATTGGCAACCCTCTCCTTGATTTAAGGGATATCTAACTACCGATATATATATTATTTTTTTTGCTCTGGTATCCCCTAAATATCTACATCCATCAATTATTTCAATAAAATAAACAATATCTATATCCCATTTTATTCGTGTTGCAGCTCAGTGTAACCCACATTTTCCACATCATACTGCTGTAGATCGATCTCACTCCTACTCGGCCACTCCCACTTTCGATCGTAATTTTGTTCTTTGCAGATTGGGAATACAATTGCGCACCAAGATATTTCATAAGTCTTGTTGAATGCCACTTTCAATGAATCAAGGTATAAACAAGTTTTTGTTTGATTTTCATCGATTTCTCTGTCAGTGGAAACGACGCCAATGAAAATTGATTTTAACGAGGTTTGGGACGACACAAATTTATATTCAAATGACAGCACAATATGTGTTGACATCGTTCACGGATCCACAATATTCCAACTTTTATTCACCTTCACTATAGGTTTCAAACTGTACAGAAGTTCGAGATTGTCCATCCCTTCTCTTTACAAATATAGGGCTGACAAAGCGAATGATATACCGGTAACAAAAAATAGAGACGTGCAGTGGATGTTCAATAGGTTTGCAAAGGGTGTGTCACCGACTAATGCATTTTGGCTGAAATCACGATAATATGTATTGGTACATATAGTTATATAACCAGGAGCAGGAGATGAAAAAACAGGAAACAATACATGTAAATAAGCCTAAGTAGTAGCATACACCTACATCACCAGGGAAGTATGCTTTACATGCATTCTAGTTGATTGCAGAAGCATGTTAGTTATTTTGCTTATCCATCGTGAGTATGCAAGAGACGATTTTGCAGCTGAATTCACTTTATATTTTTATAATTGTTATTTGTTTCAATATTAAAGTATTCATTCAGGATGTTTACTATTATGGAAGTTAAACATTAATCTCAAATTTTTCCAAAAAAAAATTCAAATAATTAACAACTTCTTCTTTTGTCTTTTAAAAATAAATTTAAATTTTCCATGTTTTGATTAAAGATCCGTTTAAGAATGCTTTCCAATTTAAATATTAAGATTTTTTTTTTCAAGGTTGTTAGAGAAAAAACAAATTTCAAATATTTTTTTTATCAAAAACTAAAAATTAAGTAGAGGGGTATGATTGTCCATTCCATATTTACAAATTAATAATTAATTTTCCATATTTTAAAAAAGACATTTATTTAAAGTTTAGGATATTGTAGACATTCCCTTAATATTTATCTCAAATCTAGACATTTTCCTAGTTGTCCCTATCTCGAAAGATAATTTGCAACAACTATAAATATAAGTAGACGAGTTCAATACAACAAAAAAAATATAATCACAATTTGCTACAATTGAATAGAATTAAGTATTTATTATAAGTAGTTCCTTAGATTCATGTTTAAGGATTTAAATAATGAGAGCCATCCCCTTGAGAGAAAATTTAGTTTAAATTTAGATTATAACCAAATTGTTCATCAAAGAATTGATTGTACTTAAAGGTACAAGATACAATTACCAGAGTAAAATAAATTAGTTGTACTATATTGGCAAAATTTAGTTATCCTTTTACAATTGTTCTATGCTAGTTTGTTGTGAGTATGTTTATTTTGTAGAAATAAAGCTTAAAGAAAATGATAGGAGTTTTGGAATGTATATAATAACGACCCTCAAAGAAATATGAGAGAAAAAAAACACACACTATATATTTTAAGTGCACGAAAACTATAACTATATAAGTGTCATTATATTATTTTATTTATTGTAGTGAGTATTATTCATATAAAAAAGACAATATTATAACTTTTTAAAAATAGGCAGGCATATTGTCTTGTAAAGACAAAAATCGAATATTACTCTTTGTACTTGAGGACACATTCAAAAAAGATGAGATTCTTAATGAAATCAGTTGTACCCTCTTGGATAAGTATATGTCCAATTAAACTTACGAGGAACTTCAGCCTCCACCACAAGATTTTTAGACCAACTTTGAGGCCTAAGACCCCATAAAATCTCTCCAAACTGTTTACCATACGCTTGAATATCAATTTCTTTCTTGTTTTCTTGTAATGCCCATTCCCCGTAAAGACTCTAAGTATTTGCGTTTCCAAGTTATCAACAATTCATATAGGAATTGGGGTCTTTCCAGTGAATATGCATTACAAAAAATAGGATATGAATTACTCATTATCACACCATATTATAAATATTTTAAAAATACTTGGTAAGGATAATGTTTACCTGAATACTAAAATAAGTTTTTGTATTTATAGGTTGTGTGGGTGGAATCGAATATAATTTAAAGATTTTGATAGTATCGAACTTTATACCTTATGAAAATTAAGGCTCAAGATAAATTAGAATCCAATTCATTTATTCAATATTTTAAAAAACATTTGAAGTTCATATAATTAAACATATTAATTTTATTCCCATTAATTTCTACTTTTTGTGTTTATATTTTGGAAATATGAATTCTAAAAACTCTTACTAGATAAAATGATTTGGAAATTTTAATGCATTTAAATATAGATTTTAGAACATCATGTGATTCTTGCTACCAAATTAAAAACTTTTATTTATATACTATAACCATATTATTCTATGGGTCATTTAAATATAAAATTCTTGTTTCTATATTTAGATTTATTATCCAAACGAATTACTCTATCATATTGCAATCAAATTCTAAAATCTATTAGTTTAGACTATAAAATTATAGTTTAGAAACCATGTTTTTTAATAGTTTCTTGCGATGTAGAAAATTGATCGACTCGTTTCATAATTTTATAGTTTTTGGTATTGGATATTAAAAATGAAGCTTGTTTTTATCTAATTTATCTAGTGATTTTTCTTTCTCTTAAGAAAATGTTTCAATTCTTAACAAAAATAAATAAATAAAAAACAAAAACAAGGTTTTTTGTTTTAAATTTAAGCACCGTTTCATAGCTATTTTATTTATTTATTTATTGTTTTGGAAAATTAAATGTATAAATATAACTTTCACATATAGAGATTAGAGATGTTCATTTTCAACGGGGCAAAAAATCCTCGTTTAGGAGGTGAACTCGGCCGAGAAAGGGAACAAAAAATTCCTCGTTAACTAAACGCATCTGGGGACGGGGAACGTATTCTCCATCCCCATTTCCCCGATCTGTGCCCCATTTACAATTTTTTTTATTAAAAAAAATTATTTTTCTTCTCATTTTACTCTTTAATTTTTTAGATAAAAAATATTTGATGGTGAAATTATTTATTCAAATAAATATTTTTCCATAATAATTAAGAATACAGTTGAAAGTTAATAGATACTTTTAAAAAAAAAATAATTATTGGAAATTATTATTACAAAAATTGAAAAAAAAAATTGAAAAAATAAACAAAATAAACGTGAAAATTTTCCTGTGGAGAACGCGATTCGTGTCAATTCCCCATGGGGAATCCCCTCTCCGATCTCCGTAAAAAAAATTGTGAATTTCTTAAAGACGAGGATCATTTTTGGTGGCGGGGGCGGGGACAGATAAGGCATTCCCCAGCCTCGCCCCATCTCGTGGACATCTCTAATAGAGATTTGTTTGTTTTGTTATCTACTTAGTACATACGTTTTCAGATACCAAACCATATTTTACGGTAAATTATAAGTTTAGTTCCTATAATTTAAAGAAAGTTAAAGTTTAGTCCCATGATTTCAAAAATTAAAATTTCATTCTCGTGATTTGAAAAAAGTGATTTTAAAAACTAAAATTTAGTCACTGTCGTTTGATAAAATCTTAAAAATAGTCTTTATTAATTCTAACGTTAACGAATTGAATACGTAAAAGTTAGTTATTAATAAGTCAATAATGATAATGTGAATTAAGTAATTGATTGTACAAAAAATCACAGTTAGTTACTAATTTCTACGTATATACTAATGATTATAAACAACAGTGATCAGTTTTTATATTTTATGAACAACAATTGAGAAATTTTAAATCCTAAACATATTATAATAACATTAAAACTCATTGTCTTTTGACTTACATGTGCATATGAATTTTTTTTTATTGTTTTATTTTGCTAACTCAGCAGCTTACAAACCGATTGTTAAGAATTTTAACGTCAAAGACTACTTTTGAGCTTTATGCAAATTTGGAAAATTAAAATTGAACTTTTAAAAGCTAGAACTAAAATAATATTTTAACCTTATTTTTATAAATATAATTTGTTTTAAGAAAAGACAAATAAATAATCATATGAATTTATTTTACAAATTGTCTACATGTCATCATTAGAGTCACATGAATTTATTTTATAAATAAAAATATTACTAAATAAAATATTTGTGTGACTTTAATGATAGTCCATAAAAATTGTAGAGCTTCTCTACAAATTCATTTGTAAGAATTGTAAGAAGTTTTTCTCCTTCCTTATCACATTTGGAGCTTAGTCACTCATTATCACATTTTTTATAGACATTTTAAAAATACTAAAATAACTTATGTATAATTGTGTGGTTGGAATATAAATACTAAAATCATTGAATCTAATTTATAAAATTTAATACCATTGAACTTTATGCCTTATAAAATTAGGGTTCATAAGATGTCTATAAATTAAAAAGATAACTTAGAATACAATTCATTTATTCAATATTTAAGAAAAATATGTGAAGTTCGTATATTTAAACGTATTAATTTTATTCGCATTAATTTCTACTCTTTGTGTTTCTACTGGATAAGTTTGATTGGAAAATTTTGTTCAAAAGTGACATTTAAATATATATTTTGGAACATCATGTGATTCTTGCTAGCAAATTTTAAACTTTTATTTCTTTACAATAATCATATTATTTTATGCAGTCATTTAAATATAATATTCTTGTTTTTATATTTATTATTTAATCTAACGAATTACTCTATCCTATTACAATCAAATTCTAATATCTATTATTTTAGACAAAGACATTATAGTCTAGAAACCATGTTTTCTCTCCGAAGAGTTTTTTGTTGTAGAAAATTGATTGATATGTTTCATAATTATATAGTTTTTGGTTTGGAATTTTGAAAATGAACGTTGTTATCTTCTAATTTATCTACCAGGCGATTTTTCTTTCTCTTAAGAAAATATTTCAAAATAAATTACAAAATCAAAAACAAGTTTTTTTCAAAACTCAATCCCATTGATAACTTTTTTTTTTTTTTTTTTTTTTTGGTTTTAAAAATTAAACCTATAAATCTAACTTTCCATATAGATTTTCTTGTTTTGTTATCTACTTCGTACATACATTTTCAAAAACCAAACCATATTTTTGGATAAATTATAAGTTTGGTCACTATAATTTAAAAAAAGTTAGAATTTAGTCTCTACGATTTCAAAAACTAGAATTTATTCTCCATGATTTGAAAAAAGTTAGAATTAAGTCCTTATCATTTTAAAAACTAAAATTTAGTCTCTATTATTTGATAAAATCAAAAAAAAAAAAAAACAATCTTTATCAATTTTAATCATTAGTGAATTGCAGAAATTAGTTATTCAGAAGTCAACTATGACAGCTAAATTAAGTGACTAATTGAATAAAAAAATCACATCATTATGTATGAATAGTTAATTTCCACATATATAATTCCTAATGATTATGAACAACAATGGCAAACTCTTAGATTTTATCAAACCACAAGAATTTAGTTCTAGTTTTTAAAACCATAGAGACTAAATTTTAACTTTCTTCAAATCATAATGACTAAATTCTAGTTTTTTAAACCATATTGATGCTGGATACGCGATCTTGAGTAAATTATAGATATGCATCCATAATGTGCAAGTATACTTAGTCTGCAGTCAAATGATAAGTATTTTTAACATCGTTCTCCGCAGGGACTGTGAATTTACTAAACAGTTGGTAATTTAAAATTGTACGAAAAAGTAAACAATTGGGGTTTTGTTTTCACGTGGTTAGCGGAAATGGCCAAGAAAATTACCTCAAAATGAAACCACGAATGAACTCGGAATGGCCGAGAGACTTTCTAACTTGAGAGCACATCGAAATTGTAACAAACCACCTAAAGGGCATTATTTAAGAAGTAATTAAATCCCAAAGCTAGATGTGTGCAACTAATTCAAGGATTAATTATGCACTTGTAGTTTTACTCTTAAAGGATTAAATGAATAAAAAATAAGAACAAGGGGTTCTAAATATAATTAAAAAGGAATTTATGGCCAACTTATGAAAGCATGAGGTTAGTTTTAGAATTGGATGGCTTTTTAGGGCTTAAGCTAGATTTTTGCATTTGGTGCTGGTGTAGAGCTTGGTCAATTACTCTGTGAATTTCTTCCTCGGTTTTACGTTTATGTTGTTTATTGTTCATTGAGCTATTGGTTGATTAGGTTGCTGACTAGAAGTTGATTGCGAAAGTTAGAATGAAATTGAGTTCCTCTGGGTTTTTGTGTTTTAAATTTATAGGTGTTTATAGGTGTTTGTCTTCCTTCGAACCCAAGTATTGACCTTCAAAGTATTTATAGGTGTTTGTCTTCCTTCGAACCCAAGTATTGACCTTCAGAAGATTCTGGAGCTTGTAATTATCTCTTTCGGCAAGATAAAAGATCTCTCTTTATTTCTGTGATTTTTCGAAAGATTTTCCTAGCCTACATCTCCTCGAAGCGATGATTCTTACTTTCTGACCTTTTATTTGACGCAAAGCGTACCTAAATCCGGCACATAAAGTATCGCATTACAGAGATTTTTTGGTTCTTAATCACAACTATAAATATAAGTAGACGAGTTAGATATAGCAAAAAATATATAGTTACAATTTGTTACGATAGAATAGAATATGTATTTAATATAAGTAGTTCCTTATATTCCGTTTAAGGATTTTGATAATGAGAGTCATCCTCTTAATCGCTTTAGAGAGAATTTAATTTAAATTTAAATCATAAACTAAATGTTCATCAAAAAATTGAATATACTCCAGACATAAGTTATAATTACCATAGTAAAATAAAATTTTTAGACCTTTGTAAATTGGAAAATTTTAGTGTATCCTTTTAATATTATTGTTCTATGCTAACTAGCTTGTTATGAATATGTTTTATTTCGTAGAAACAAAGCTTAAATAAAATTATAAGAGATTTTGAAAATATTTTGCATGAGGATCATGGAAAATATGAGGGAAAGAAAAGCACTCCTTGTGAATAATTTTGAGTGCACGAAGACTATAAATATATAAGTGTCATTATATAATTTTATTTATTGTATTGGGCATTATTCATATAAAAAGGCAATATTATAACTTTTCTAGAATTGTTAGGCATATTGTCTTCTAAACACAAAAGTCGAGTATTACTCCTTGTACTTGAGAACTTGTTCAAAAGAGATGAGATCCTTCCAAGGTGGAATAGCACGATTTTTATTCATATGTTCAACTATTTTAGTCACATATGTCGAATTAAACTCATTAGGAACTTCGGCCTCCATCACAAGATTTGAAATCCCACTGGTAGGCAAAATATTATTAACAGGATGCTTAAAACCATCGATTGTGATTTTGTTTCGTAGATTGAATGCCCAATTATTCTAGATTAGGTTTTTATTTTGGTGGTCATCGCCAGAAGTCCGAGGATTTGACGTACCATTGTTCCAGATCCCCTACGATCGTGCAAGTCTCCCAATCAATTTCTTTTTCCTGATTTTACAAGGTCTAGTATTGAAGCACTATTGATTTATATTTGGGAGTTCTTCCAAGGTTAAAGAGGTAAAGTTTGTCGATGGAACCTATGCCTATCACGCATATCACAATTAACATCCATCATTTATGGTATATATTGGTACGTAATAGGGAACAAAAGGTGTTCAAAACATAAGACAGCGTACACATGGGTAAATCAAACAGCATTTAACATGCACCCCCTACTACAAATATGACATTCTATGACATTCAACCAATCTAAAAGTTAAGGACAAATTTAGAAAACTGTCATAATATCTTAAAACATGCATTTTAAGTGGGGAAGAATAATTTTTTTCAGTTTTTAAAAACTTATGACAGTTATTAACTATCATAAAATTGATAACATTTTAATAAAATTTCATAAAGATTTTATAATAAAATTATGACATTCTATTAAGTGTCATAATTTTTTTTTTTTTTTTCTGAAAATGTTCATGGAAATATGAATATTAAAATTATGACATTTTAGTAACTGTCATAAAAAAGTTTTGCAATAAAAAAAATTTGTTTATCAAAAAATGGTAATTTTTAAATTTAAGGGAGCTGCAAAAGATAATAAAAGTAAAAGTAAAAGAAATTTATATTTAGTTTTTGTAAAAAAAAAAAATAATAATAAATAAATAAATTAGAAAATAAAAGAAAGTTAAAAAAGTAAACCCTGACTTCTAGATTTTCTCTCCTAAATTCACCTCCTCACTTGCGATTATCCCTACTCCAAGCCTCCACCTCTGTTGTGATTTTATCGACAAAAAGTCACCACACTCGCCAACTTCCTCCGTCACAGTCGCCTGCCTCCTCCGTCACAGTCGCCTGCCTTCTCTGCCTTTTTCTTCACAGTCGTCGACGTTGTAGCTTCTTCTACCGGTGCCCAAGGATTCCTCTCCGCCGCCTCCAATTTGGCTTCTGGTTTGTTTGTTAACTTCAGTTTTCTTTGAATCTTCATTGTTCTAGGTCATTTAGTGTGGATTTTTTTTTTTCCTTTGGATGATTTTGTGGAATTGTATCTCCTTTTGGCTTGATTGACTGTGAATATTTTGATTTTGCTCCTGTAAAATCAATTTTATGAACTGTATTTAGAGATTGAACTTTAACATGAACATTATAACATTATCTCAAGCTTTTAAGTAGACTTCTGAAAGTTAGTCGATAAGATGCAATTAATATTTAAAGTGGTTGAAAATTAAAGAAATAGAACCTTGAAGAAAGACATATCAATTAGAAAAATGACAATGGAAATAGAACTATCTACATAAATCTAAGTAAGCTATAAAAATCAAAGAAACAAAACAGTTTCCTCCAACATTTAGATTTTACTTAAATGGAAAAATAGAACAGAATTAAAGTGCCAACAATCATAAAACATAACTCATTAAAAATATATTACAATGTATAAAATGATTTAAGAAAATATAAGTTCAACAAGAATGAAGAATTGAACCTTGGCTGTTTGCTGTGTTGGAGTTAGTTTCTAAATTACAATAAATAAATTACAATAAATAAGTGTTTTGTGGAATCACATGGACGACTTTGATTCCTTCATAGTTCTCTGTAAAGGTCATACATAGAAAATGCAAGTGGATAAACCCACGGTCATAGCCAAAGCTCTATTTCCCCAACGAAAATGCCCGATTTGATGTTTAATAAATAAATGAAAAAAGCTCCTTAAAAAATGTCAAATATTATAATAAAAAAGATCAACAAACCAAACAAATTACACACTAAAACTAATGTCACCAAAAAAAATCAACAAACCAATCAATGTACACACTAATGGAGTAAACCTTGCTCCATCCTACCGAAACAAAAATCCCACGAACAAGGAAGCAAAAATAACCTCACTCAAAGTTTTCAATACAGAAGCAAACCAAGTGTGTTGATTATCTTCACTCAGCCAATGTCTTGTGCAAAGAACCTCTATCAGTATTCATTGGGATTTTATAACTCCTTTGACCATGAAGTTCACTTAAATGTTTGTATAAATAGCAGCAAAAGACATATCCAATAAATTCTGCATAAACACAATTTGATTATATATACCCTGCCTTGGTAGGAGATCAATTTCAAACAAGTTTTGTACATTTATCTGAGTTGCCGACAATACATACTTACGGAACAAATTAAATTTAGGACATATTCTGGAATCGAGCAAATGTTTTCTTATGGATGAAAGTTTTGAAGTTGTCACCGGGGTGTATTCCGAGCCGCACTTAAATTCAAGCTTTTGGGTTTAAAATACTTGATAAGGCACAAGAATGGAACAAAAAAGCTAACATTGAATGACAAGGAAAAAAAAGCATGAAAGAAAACGAAGATGCACCGATAAAGAATTAAAATAATAAAATAGATAAAAAAAAAAAAATACTGAAGAACAAGAAAAACTACTACAAGTCTAAAGCATTACTCAAATTTTCATCCCATTCTCCACAAAAGCCCTCCAACGAGAAACCCATCTCATGAAATTTAGAGAATATGCTAGTGAATGGCAATATGAAGAACAAACAATAACCTTTACTGATAAAAAAAAATGTAAATAGTTTTCGGTGCTTTCCTTGGTGGTAGACCAAAAGTGTAGCCCAAAAAAACTTGAAGGGAATTAGAGTGACAGAAATTTAGTGGAGAAACATATAATTCAAAGGGAAGAAACCAGAGCTACCTTGATTGAGACGAGAAATTCTGACTGATCAATGGATTTTGGAGAATTGGCCGAAGAAAATCCAAATGAAAAGGCATAACCTAATTTCGGCTTTGGAGGTTTTTTTTACCCCGCAAATTACTTTCGCTTTCCCGCTGTTTTTAATGGCTGTTTTTATAAAAAGCTATGTGAAAAGGCTATAATAGAGGATATTTCTTGTAGTGATTGTGAACTTTGTAAATTAGGTAGTTGTTTTTTTTTAGATTATTAGGGATTGAAATATGTAACAGATAGTTCTTTGAAAAAGTTGTTAATATTTTAAAGGTTAAAATATCATTTTGGTCCCTCAACTATTATCTTTGTTCCATTTTGGTCCATAGATTTTGAAAAGTTTTATTTCGGTCCCTCAACTATTATTTTTGTTCCATTTAAATCCGAAGACTTTCAAAAGTCTAATTTTAGTCCCTCAACTTTGCGAATGCATCTTCTATTTTATATGGTAAATGTCGATCCATAGCCTATGCATCTTCTGTTTTTTAAAGAATGAAAAGTAAGAAATAGAATTTATGGATTGTCATGTTTGTCGAATTGACACAAAAACTCTAATTCATTATTGCTAGTAAGTACGTATGTTATATTTTAAATTCAAATCACAGATGTGCAAGTTTGAAAGTGATGTGAGTTAAACTTTTTGTAAACATTGTGCCATTTATGAATATAAGGTTGTGTGCATTGTTTTGGGAGTTTATGTTTGTTTTCTCTGCTTTTGCTAGGTGGTTGTGTGCATTGTTTTAAATCAACAAAAAAGGGCTGTCGTTCTCATTTTTTAGCCGAGGTATGTATCAATCTGTAGTTGATTATACGAGTGTTTTCTTTATTCTAAGTTTATTCTGAATGAATATTTCTTGTCAAATTTGTACTGCACTTAAAAAAATAGATAGAAACTTGAATAGTTTTATGTTATAATTTCTATTCTTTTAAAGCTCATAATAATATATGTTGGTGGCTCTCTGAAGTCTATGGCACTTCAAAAAGAAGAGGTGATAATGGTTAGGGCATGAGTTATGTACACTTCAGTGTTTCTGCAATTCCTACAAAATTAATCTAATTGCAACTTGACCAACCTACTTAAAGACCCATAAAAAGAAAAGATGATAATGGTTAGGGCAGAAGTTGTCCACACTTAAGTTTATCTATAATCTTTTGCATTTATCTGTGGTGATGATGTGAACAAAAAACAAACAGAGCGTGAGATGGCTAATGTTTTAATGCTCTTTTTTTTTTTTTTGAAGTGCAGTTCTTGAGAAAGAGGGAAGTAGAAGATGATGAATTGTTTTAATTAATTATTATTATTATTATTTAGCACCTCATCTATTTTAACTATGGTTAAGCTTTCTTTCCATCTTCTAGTCTTCTTCTCCCTCGCCTTCTAATTTATAAATTTCTTTATCTTTTATTAAAAAAAGTAAAAACATTCTTTGAAGAAGAGGAAAATGGTCAGGACCTTTTGATGAAGAGGAAAATGGAAATGTACGAAATGGATGGAATCTTTGAATTTCAACAAACAAATTCAAAATAAAATGTTGCGAAAACTGAAAGAAACATGCATGTGGGTTATTGGGCAGTAAATAGTATATGTATTAATTTTCTAATATGTTGTTTGACCATAGATCGAAAGTACGATGGAGAAGTCGTGGATG
>JBBMKA010020940.1:0-28521 GCA_037833695.1 Sechiopsis laciniata | reverse complement strand
AAACAATGGTGCTGAAAATAAATAAAGTATAAAATAAACAAAGAAAAGATAAACTGGAAAGCGATAAATGGTGGCGATGCTTGAAGAACAGGAATCCGTGTCAATAGGAACACGAACTTCGCTTAGAAATCCTACTCCCAAGTGTGGGAGAAGAACTCCGAAAATAGGCACACTTTCTCTCTTGGTTCTTCTCCTTCTTGAGATCCTTAAGGACTAAAGAATTGGCTTGAAAGGCAAAGATTGGATTTGGAAATATCTTTTATTGCTTTTTATTGCAATTTATCTTTGGCAGCTTATCCCATGATTCTTGTGACAGATTTCCTCTGATTTTATCAATCGACTCTTTGCTGATTAAGGTATGAATCCCATGATTATTGCAGTTTGTCTATTCTGCAATCCAATAGTTGGCATTAGCTTGGCATCCGATTCTTTCCATATTGCGGCTTTTGCATCTAATCTAATCTGCAGTTTTTACATCAACATTTTCGACTCTGTATTACTCTTCTCATCTCCGCACTGCTCTGATTTCCACATCGCTTCACATTAATTCTTTCTTTTATTTTGCAACGAATGTTTGTCCTTCACAAATATTGTTTGGAAGATTCTGCGGTCTACAACCTCCAAAGCGTCTTGATATGCATTTTGACCTTTTGCTTCTCCTTTAAATGCGATGCAACCATTTTCTCAAATCCTATAGATATAGCAATAAATTAGCACAGCATGGGGTTCTTTGGCATTTACGTACAAAAAGCATTCAACATTCAGATTTTACTCTAAAATGCGCTAATTTTCCTAGCCTTTTATATTTAAGCTCATAAATCATACATACATCTTATTTATAACAATTTCCCATCTTAATGCTATTCTAACTCTAAGGTTCATTCGATTAATGCACAAATACCTTTAGAATATATTAAGACATTAGCCTAAATAATAATATATTTGAGAGCTATCACCCAGCTTGCTATGCTTACCAACTCTATAAAAAATATACAAATGACTGCACCTCAGAATGTCCAAAACGCATCGGTTGATCACTCAACTCCTGACTTCTGTGCACTCTGCGGAGGCGATCACGCGTATGAGCTCTATTGTGGAAACGTTGATTCAGTCATGTACGTTGGACACACAAATTTGCAACCTCAGAACAACCCTTTTTCGAACACGTACAATGCTGATGTGGGCAAAGCAGCAATGCCAACCCAATTTGACAATAGTGCATGCCGCTGCACTTTGGATTTGGAAGTAACCAACAGTAAGCTCATCAACCAGATTTAACACTAAAGGAGTACATGGTGAAGAATAATGCAGTAATGATGAAACATAAGACGCTGCTGAAAGCTCAACAAGAAACTCTTCGAGTGTTGGAACTGCAATTAAGCCAGATCGTAGTAGATCTTAAGAATAGACCACTAGGACAATTACCGTCATATACGGAAGGATCCAAGCGAAATGGCAAAGAGCAAGTTAGTGCAATCGAATTAAGAAGTGGAAAACCTTTGATGGACAGTGAGGAGATTATGAAATATCAGGAAACTATGCCCACAACAAAGCCATCAATGGGAAAGCAACCAACACATATAACCAATGAGGATCCTATAACAGCAAGCGATACTACGGAAGTGGCCAAACCATTGCCTATTTACCAGCCACCACCACCGCCGTACCCTCAAAAGACAGAAGGAAAAAGAACGAATCGTACTTCGAAAAGTTTACGAACATTTTGAAGCAAATCCATATTAACATTCCGTTAGTTGATGCGTTGCGACAAATTCCAAACTACATGAAATTCCTTAAGGACGCGTTGAGTGAGAAAAGTAAATTTGAGGAATTCTAAGTAGTAGCATTGAATGAAGAATGTAACACAATTGTCCAAAATAAAATCCCTATGAAAGAAGTCGATCTTAGTCAATTCACTATTCTAGTAAAGATTGGTAGCAATCATATTGGGAGAGCACTATGTGATTTGGGTGCAAGTATCAATCTTATGCCCCATCAATCTACAAAAAGTTTGGAATTGGTGAAGCAAGACCCACAACTGTCACAATTCAACTTGCAGATAGGTTAATTACTCGTCCTATCGAAAAAATTGAAGACATTCTTGTTCAGGTTGATAAGTTCATCTTCCCAGCAGATTTCATTATCCTTGATTACGAAGCAGACCTGGAGGTACTAATTATTTTAGGAAGACTCTTTCTAAAAACGGGACAAACTATAGTGGATATATACGAAGGAACAATCACGCTAAGGATGAACGATCAGCAGATCTAGTTCAAAATTTTTGACTTGATGAAGCAGACTGATTTGAAAGACATCTGCAACATTAGCCAGATAGAAGTACTATTGGACGAGGGGATAAAAAATAAGCAAAGGGAAAAAAAATGATGAATAAGGACACAAATGCGAAGGGAAAAGAGGAAGAACCACAGAATGATGCGCTGTAAGATTCTATGCTTGAAGAGATGTATTATTACGAGGCACTCAATGTTGCGATTAAAGTTAATTCTCCTCAGTTCCCTTCAATTGAAGAACTGCCAATGTTTGAATTAAAACCCCTCCTACGCATTTGAAGTACGTTTATTTGAGAGAGAAAGAGACTTTACCGATTGTAGATCATCGCAGCTAACACCAAACAATGAGAAGCTGCTTTTAGAGTTACTCAAACAACACATGAAGGCGATTGGATGGACTTTGGCAGATATAACAGGCATCAGTCCTACATTTTGCATGTATAAAATCATTCTAGAGAAAGATGCCGAGAACTCAGTTGAACGAAAAAGAAGTTTGAATCCCGCCATGAAGGAAGTGGTAAAAAAGGAAATCATAAAGTGGCTAGATGCAGGGGTAATTTATCCTATATCAGATAGCCAATGGGTAAGTCCTATAAAGTGTTGAAGAAAGGAGGCACCACCGTCATTCAAAATGAAAAGAATGAGTTAATTCCAACAAGAACAATAACAGAATAACTTGTGTGCATGGATTATAAGAAGTTAAACAAAGCAACTAAGAAGGATCACTTCTCATTACTCTACATAGACCAAATGCTAGACCGTATCGTAGGAAGGATTATTATTACTTTTTAGACGGATATTCAGGCTACAATCAGATCACCATTGATCCCAAGAATCAGAAGAAAACTACTTTCACCTGTCCTTACGGAATATTAGCGTTCAGAAGAATGCCCTTTAGACTCTGTAATGCTCCAGCTACATTCCAAAGATGCATGATGTCAATCTTTTCTGATATGCTTGAAGATATCATGGAAGTTTTCATGGATAATTTCACGGTGTTTGGAGACAGCTTTTCCAACTGCTTAGGAAATTTAAAGAAGGTGTTACAACGTTGTGAAAAAATGCATCTTGTGCTAAATTGGGAAAAATGCCATTTCATGGTCAGAGAAGGAATCGTGCTGGGACATAAGATTTCGAAGGTTGGAATGGAGGTTGATCAAGAAAAGATTGAAGCTATCGACAAGTTAGAGCCACCAAGGAACGTGATAGGAGCGCGCAGTTTCTTAGGTCACTCTAAGTTCTATAGGCGTTTCGTTAAAGATTTTTCAAAAATCGCGAAGCCATTGTGTGAACTCTTGGAAGCTGCGCACCCCTTTAATTTTGATCAACGAAGCTTACACGCATTCGAGCAGTTAAAAAAGGCTCTAACCACTACTCCTATAATGATATCGCCTAATTTTGAAGCCTTTCGAGCTTATGTGCGACGCCTGTGATTATGCGATAAGAGTTATTTTAGGACAAAAAGGAGAAAAATTGATCCATCTTATATAATATGTCAGCAGAACCTTAAATGACGCACAACTTAACTACACCACTACTAAGAAAGAGCTTTTAGCTATGATCTACGTGTAATAAAAATTTCGCTCTTACTTGGTAGGATCGAAGGTGATTGTTTTTACGGACCTCCCAGCGATAAAATAGCTCATGAGTAAAGCCAATTCTAAGCCAAGATTGATCAGATGGATCTTGTTTCTACAGGAATTCGATATTGAGATAAAGGATAAAAAGATATGCGAGAATGTGGTAGCAGATCATCTATCTCGATTAGAGAATAGATGAACTTACTCTACCACGATCAGTATATCTAAAAAATTTCCTATTGAGCAATTGTTCGTGATCAATCTCACTAAAGAAAATAGTTTCCCTTGGTTCGCTAACATTGCAATTATCTAGCAAGTCATGTCATCCCAGCAGACTTATTAAGGCAGAAAGCCAAGAGATTCTTTCATGAGACTCGATTCTACTTCTGGGATGAACCATTTATGTATAGACAAAATGCTGATGGAATGATAAGACGATGTGTAAAGGAACACGAGATAAATGCAATACTGGAAGCATGCCATACATCACCATATGGATGACACTTTGGAGGAATGCGCACTGCGACAAAAGTTTTTTAGTCAGGATATTTCTAGCCGAGCATATTCAAGGATGTGCATCATTATACAAAAACATGCGATAAATGACAAAGGAGAGGAAATATAGGAAAAATGGATGAAATACCATAAACATCTATTTTGGAGGTCGAACTATTCGATGCCTGGGAAATCGATTTCATGGGCCAATTTCCCCTTCGCGTGAAAATTTGATATCTTTGTCACAGTTGATTATGTTTCTAAATGGGTTGAGGCGATTGACACACCTTTCAACTATGCTAAAATCGTTATAAAATTCCTCCACAGGAACATTTTCACAAGGTTTGGTACTCTGCGAGCACTAATCAGTGATGAAGTAATGCATTTCATAAAGAAAGCAATGGCTCATGTGCTACATAAGTAAAATATCAAGCACTGCATTGTAACTCCTTATCACTCGCAAACTAATGGCCAAGCTGAAGTATCTAATCACGAGATGAAGAGCATTTTAGAGAAAGTTTTTGGATCTAATAGAAAAAACTGGTTCTTGCAACTAGATGATTCGCTTTGGGCTTATCGAACTACACTCAAAACTCCATTAAACATAATTATGTATGGGAAGGCATGCCATTTGTCAATCGAGGTAGAACATAAAGCTTTCTGGGCTCTTAAAAAGCTAAACCTTGATCTTCAGAAGGCCAGTTCTGCTAGATAGTTGCAATTACTTGATTTAGAAGAGTATAGGCACTTCTCTTACGAGAATGCAAAGTTATACAACGAAAAGACTAAGAAATGACATGATCGTAAGTTGACCCTTCGAACTTTTGAGGTGGGCCAGCAGGTGTTATTATTTAACTCTCGACTTCGTTTGTTTATAGGAAAGCTTAAGTCTAAGTGGTCTAGACCATTTCGCATTACATAGGTAAAACTAGGAGGAGCAATCTGGATTAAGAACGAGTCAATAGAGATTTGCAGTCAACGGCCAGAGACTTAAGCATTACTGGACTGAAGATGTTCAGCGTAGGATATCTTCATTCGCATTGACTGATGAATAATCGCACAAGGATGCGACTGGAGCGCGTGCGTATCGGTACATTTAATTTTCGCTCCGCGCATGCTAGTTAGAATATTTCCTATTTACTTATTCGAGAAGTTATCTGATTTTACTGCTTTGATTTTTATTATTTATTTTATTTCCGGTATTTAAATTATGAATTTATTTTTACGTCTCTCTCTACATTCGATTATGCAATGATTACGAAGAAAATAGAATACGAATCAGCACACGTGGGGATTAGGGCAATCATTCCGATCATTAAATTCATCAAAAAATTGAGCTATTGGATCTTTGGATCAAGGGTTCGCAGCAACTGCATGGCCGTCATAACTCAGAGACAATGCAGATGCAGGCCTTCTCGAGCTTAAAAGATCGAGACTGAGGCCATTGGGAGGATGCCTGGACCAGATGAATAGAACCATTGAGCGCCTAGTAGCAGAGTTCTTTGTAAACCCTGTCGCTAGGGCTGTTGAAGCAGATCTTGCCACTCATGCCCAAGTATCGACTCATCCAATTAAGAAGAGGAGGAAGAACACATATGAAAAGTTGGTGCGCTGCCTTTGGCTGCTCACAAGCAATTTAGGCGCATTTACGACGTATGTGAAAGAGCGCAACAATGCGTTATTCGACGCACTAGCCCTCTTAAATCCACGTATCCGCAAGCACATCTTCCCACAATTCCAGGACATTGTTTCATCCACTGACTTTAACTGTTCTGACTTGGATGAAGAAGAAGAATAAAGGAATTCTCTGTCTCTATCGCATTTCTCTGTTGTTTTTGTCTCACCATAATATAATAAATCTCTTTATTTTATTTCCTGTATATAGTATTATGTTTTGACCAATGTTGTATTAGATTCTTGATTTTTAATTCTGCGTTTCAAAAATATTGTCTTATATACGCTGAAATTTAATCTACCCCAGGATGTTAATTGCTAGTTTCTTAACGAGAACATTTTGGGACGGATCCTTTTTAAACTTTGAACATAGTGCATTTTGTTGGGGAGGAAACGAAAAACTTGAGAGAAAGAGATTGAGAACCTTAGATTAAATTAAGTTTGGGGGAACTACGCCTCACCTTGATTAGGGGCAATGAAGAAATTAAGTTTGGGGGTGAGGGCAAGCCCATGAAGTGTTATGCCAAGCGTATTTGAAAAAAAAAATGAGCGAGTAAAATAAAAATCAAAACATTCTAGATAAAAATGAAACGGTAGCCATGGGTATTCCAAGTATTCATCTAGCCACCCAATTAAGCACAAGCTTAAGAAATTTCAGTACTCAACTGAAACGTTTTATGCTCAAACGAGCCATGTTGAGACCGACGAAATTGAGGCCATGTAGAAAAATTTACTCAAAGGAACCTAAATAAACAAGCCTCGAACAGAATGTTTTGAACAAATTTAAAGTAATAAAAAAGGGTTGATTGAACTGTGTTAGAGTTTAAAGTGTCTAAGCTGAGGAAAAAAACTCAGATGAGATTGAAGGGAAGCTAGTGACAGAAGAAACGGGATGATTAAGCGTTTGACGTATTAAGACAATTGCATATAAAAGAATAATTTTTTTTAGAAGAAAAGTGCGGCATTAAGATAAGCATTTACTATTTAGCAGCTATTACACCTATATTAGCATTGCTCTAGATGAGCAATGATTCAAGTTTGGGGGTTTGATGAATCTTAAATAGAGTCAGAATTCTTGCTATTATGTAATCATTGCTTGTAGTTATTATTTAAAATCCATTGCGAAAACGGTAAGTATAATGGGAAAAAGGTTTAATTTAGCATGCATACGCATTAGAGGAATAAACTTGAAGAAATGAATTCAAGCACAGAAAATGTCAAAATTAGCACACTTAGCGCGTATTTAGTAAAGCTTATATGGATAAACTATTTTGCAGGAAATTGCGATGCAGACTGAGAAGCAAAATTCGCGATGCACACGTAGTGACATTCGGAGAAACGTCAAGGCACCGTAAACCAAATAAGGAAAGAATAAAATGACGATAATATGTTGACTAACCAGACACTAGAGAGACAAATTGCGGAAATCATGAGATTCTTCCCTTAAACACACAAACATAATTGGGGTATTCGTGCAAGGAAAGAGATCATACATAATTGGTAGATTTATGCAAGGAAAGAGATCGCATCGATTGACCTGTGCTTATTCTGGAATATTCGAAGGATGGTTATAAAATGAGACCCTTTGTAATAGAACATGAGAGTAGATTTTACGTAACCAAGTTCATATTGTTTTCTCTGTCAAACTCATTTCAATTAAGTAATACTATTTCAACATGATTTCTATGTCGTTATCTGTATTTCTTGTTTGTATGAGGAACTAATTACATTAGGGCAACACTAAAGAAAGTGGTCGGTTTTAGCATGTGTTAAAAAAGAAATAAGAAGGGCGTAAGTAGGGCTTATTAACTAGGAGAGAATCATCAACAGTAAGTGTCGACCGGCCATCCACACGTACTATTAGGTTATAAATTAGAAAAGGAAATAACTTAAGTCTAGTTTGCATGTTAAGTAGGTTAGTGTTAAGTCTTTAATACTTTAAATCGGAGTTTAGGGATAAACGCGTAACCACTATATACATAGAGGCGGCATAGCATTACATCAAGTCACGGCGAGAGTCGGGCTTGATGCGATTGAAACAGAAGTGGAATTAAGTTTGTAAGGTGTAGTATGATAGTTACCCCTTACCGCATGTTTCTTTGATATCGCATTGCTATTACTTTCCATGAGTATCCTAGTTTAGCCTTATTCTCTCACAATCTGTTTTGCAATTGTTTTTACATCTGTTATGCTTTCAGGTCAGTCAATCACAACTACCATTCGTTTATTTCTTTTCAGTTCTAAACACATCTTAGATAAATCACAGTCCCTATAGAGATCGATAATTTACTTATTACTTACTGCAGACTGCGTATACTTGCGCGAGTGCGAATTATTTGCACACGAGGCAACTAGGAATCAGCAGCCATACACCATTTCCAGTTAGTCTAGAGCCGTTCACTTAGAGCGTCCCTTAAGTGTTCAGATTAGTATAGTGATATTGATCGTTACAACGAGATGCTGAGTGCTCTCCGTAAAGGAGTTATGTTGATAACTTAGATATTGGTTGGTTGTGTTAACATGTAGAGCTAGGATGTTTGTTGATGTGTTATTGTGCGTATTATATCCCAGTTGGGAGTTCCGATAGTTCTCAAATAGAGCATAATTTAGGCTATTCTATTTTGCATTTTCCTAAGGTTCAAGGGAAATAGTTGAGTTATATTAAGTAATATGCAAATAAAAACTGTAAAAGTCGCACGCATCCATTATTTAACATGAGAAGCAGAGCTTTGCGTTTAAAGTACAAATATTGAATAAAAATGTGCTAATTATTACACAATGCAGGGAACGTGGAACTATTATGTTGGTGAACAAACGAGATGCGAAAGCGAAAAGCAAAAGCAACATGACCCATTCACAAGGCAGTTGTGTTCGAAGAATCACGCCAACAAGGAAATAACAGAGAAATCAATTTAGCGATAAAAGTCAGCGTTGATCAACAAATTCCATCATTAATCAAAAGATTCCTGCAAATATGATGATGTTTCAGCTCACCAAACTTGTTAGCCAAGCAAATCAACTCTATACATAGAAAGAAAGAAGCTGCAATCGGGGAGCTGGTCGGTTGGCCAGAAGCCAATCTACGTTGAAACGCAATTGGTGATGTTCGTAGGAGCCGACAACAAGGAGTTTGCACATCTTCACAACTGCACCAATTCTTATCTTTTTGTTTCTTTTCATAACTATGAGTAGAGCATAGAATTGTAGACAACTTTTAGTAATGAAATTTGTAAGTTTCCATTACCTATTGTTGTTTGTTTCCGTGTTTCATTAGTTAGGAGCCAGGGTAAGATTCCGTATGTAGAATACATGTTAAGATTGTAATGTTAGATTTTACACTACTGCAAATTTCATTCTATATATGCATCGACTAGCTACCCAAGCGTGCTAGCCTTCAGTGAACTCGAAAGAGGGAACTGTTGGGTGATCTAGTATGCTACGATAGGTTCGATGCGAGGTCTCTCGCATTGTTAAAGAGTTAAGGAATAACCCTACTATCGCTTGCGTCGCCCCAAGCTAAGTATGAATAACCATAGTGGAAGCTGAGTTAACCATAAATCATTAAGTGCGGAAGTACTTATTAGAACCAAAAAGCATGAAATCTAATTACTACTAGTGCATGATTAGCATCTTCTGCATCCATAATTTTTACCTACGCTCACTTGCATTTCATCTTTAGAGTCTCGAAAAATCTAAACAATCAAACAACAACATTTTTTTACATATTTTGCATAACTCTCAAGTTAGTGATAATAATTCTAGACTATTAATCTCTATGGAGAACGATAAATAAATGCTTATCACTTGTAGGCAATCGACTGTGTATACTTGCGTAAGCGCGCGATTTAGTACTTTATTGCTAGAAATAGCGTGCGATTTAGTACTTTGTTTCTTGCAATAGCATTTAAGTTAAAAACCAACATTAGAGAATTATACGTAGCTGAACTTAAATCGCAACCTGGTCAGGTTCTTACTGAGTGATAACTTTCGAATAGAGTTAATAATTAGCATATTTTAAAATCATTATCTTACTTCAATTCTGAAATCTAGTGTGGAAAAAGGTGAAAATAATAAGTGAAAGGGTGTAAAAGACTAATGCTTACGAAAATAAAGACTAAAAAGCAAAAAGAAAGCGTCTAAAAGATTGATTTATGAATAGCCGCGCACTAATGTGTAATATTTACTAGACGTCATAATGCGACGCGGAAAAGTAGATAAAGAAAGCGTCTAAAAGGGAACGATCATGGAAGTAAAGTGTAAGAACCCGACTTCTAAAACTATACTAGACCTGGTTCTTACTCAGCATGCATGATTTAAGAGTAGTTAAACAGTAAATAACCAAAAACTAAAAACCGCTTTATTAAAACAGTAAATAGTTCCAATGGTAAAATAACTATATCATGAGTTCAAGCCTCTGGCTAGAGATTATTAAAAACAGTTAGGGATAATAAATCAATCTAATAGTCATGCTGAATCAATTAATGAAATAATAATAAATAAAAACAGCAGACTCCCATGATCCATCAACGTCTCCTCTAACCAACCCGGTGTTGTTCCAAGTTACCTGGTAAAAAACCACAGAAATAAGGGTGAGTACAAAGGTAACCCAGTAATAACCCCCAATCAGGGTACAATACGTAAACATTAAATCATCTGGCATCCTAACATACATGCAATATAATCAACCAATGATCCACTAAATGAGTTATCAACTTAACTCCCAACCTTCGAGAGTCTCTAACTCTCGGTTTAATGATCAGCTCGCTATGCTGATCTTAGACACTTAGGGGGCACCCCAAGTGTCTGGCTCTAAACTGGACGGAATGATGTACTGACGACATTAGCCCGAGGGAGCCGTCCTCTTGGCATTTAATGTGTGTGCGCGCGCGCACCTCATGCTGCTGTAAACTGAGGTAAATGTAGGCCTACATAAACTATGCTGGTCTAGATCCACATGCCTAACTACATGGAATGGTATCCACTAATCCAAAAATGGTGGGAGGCCCTCGACACCCAACTGTGGCAACCTGTTCACACCCAATGCCTGAAGTTAAAGATTATTTCATGGCAGGATTACACCTTGGAAAGACCCCTCTAGCAGGCTACAAACTAGGCTTAATCAGAGGTGTCATGTTACATCACATCCCTGACCTGAGAGGGTGGCATGTTACATCACATCCCATCAGTGCCTCTAGATGATGACAACCTATCAGACATAAACTAAAAGTATGACATGCTCGATTCTCTAACAGATCACGAACATGCTTAATAGATAAACAGATCACCAACAACCTAGCATGGTAGTGGTAAGTAAAAAAAACATGGAACCGAAACATGCCATCAATACAGTTAGATCACCATAACCTTCCAAGCTACATAACACATGCTCAAGAATAGTAAAGCCTACGAGCATAGAATGCAATCAATGAATATTATATGTAGGGTTCACACAACCCATGATAAGGAATCGTTACCTGAAAATAGCTACAAAACTAATGCTCATTAAGCTGTAAATAACCAATCCTAAGTGAAAACAAGCCTAAATACAAATGGTACCAACAATCAATAACACCTAGTCAGATAACCAACATAAGAACCAAGGCACGACATCGCGATTGCTTTATATTGAAGTGTTATGGCTGGAACACACACACACGCAGCTACTCAGAGACGCGCGGACGTAGATGGCTGGTAGGTACTCGTAGGGTTGTATGGTGGACGGCTGCACTTCTACAGGGACGGACGCAGGAAGGTGCAGGCTTTTACTATGGGCATGACGAAGTAGCTATCGGTGAGGTATGCGCGATAGGCGAGGATTGGGGAGGGCACGTGCACGGGCAAGCTAAGTGACTGGCAAATGACGAGGGCAGCATGCAAGCATGCGACTGTGTAGGTTCAGTGCACGGGTAGGGGTCGGATCGAGCTGCGCTGTGCAAGTGCGTGTGGATCGAAGGGGAAGCAAACGGTGATGGGGGTTGGGCACGTGGTGAATTAGCGAGGGTGAAGGAGAAAAAGAAGATCGAGGGGAGATATCTCTAGCTTTTCCTCTAAACGGAATGATGAAAGAAAAGGCGAATGAATTTATCGATCAACAAATCCCTGATTTGGTTACTTGGCAATAATTCCCAAAATGCAAAACTACCTTAAAATTCCCTAAAATCACAAATGCGACCCCTAAGCTCATTAAATCATAAAACAAGCCCTAAGGGTAAGTTTACTGATCCTAGCGGACAGCTGAATGCCTCGTGTGTAATTAGTTCGCACTTCATGCAAGTATACACGGTCTGCAACAAGTAATAAGTAAATTATCGATCTCCACAGGGACTGGAAATTATCTGAGGTGATGTTCAGAATTGAATTGTAAATTATACGAATATGATTTGAGTTGGTTTATTTTGAAAGCATAAAGTTAAATAAATTGCAGCGTAAACCAGTTATGAGAAGTAAGGCTAGACTAAGGTACTCATGGAAATCAACAACAATGTAATAGCAAGAAACATGCGATAAGGGACTCTATCACACTACACCTCACAAAATTCTGCTTCCATTTCTGTTAGCATCAAGCCCGACTTCGGCCGCGAATTTAATGTAATTATGAGCCGGCGCTAAGTATGTAATAGTTACGCGTTTATTCCTAAACTCCAATTCAAAGTATTATAGACGTAACACTACCTATTAAACATGCAAAATAGACTTAGGTTATTTTCTCTTCTGATTTACAACCTATTAGTTTGTGTGGATGGCCGGTCGACACTCACTATTGAAATGATGCTCCTAATTTACATGCTCTAGATGAACCCTTCTAGTTCTTCCTATGACATGCTGGTAAAATTCACTTTCTTCTAGCTTTGCCCTAATTAATTTTGTATTACTGAAGTAAAATGAGTCTAACATAAAAAAAATAAAAGAAACAATAAACTTCAAACTCTTGTTTGGCCGTCTAGGTCGAGACTCCAAACTCCTCTCATTCTCAAAGAGTAGAAGCCCATTTGTCTATTACAAAAATAGTCTATTTATAAAGCTTAGTCGTCAAATCTCCAAATCTTCCAGAATGGCATAAATCAATCATCGCAATACTTTCCCTTTTCACTCTTGCCAAATATGTCTTAATTTGTCTAAGGTAGGAATCCCTTGATTTTAGTAATTCGTCTCGTAATTTGTCTGATTAGTCAATTTTACGCTATCAAATGATTCATCCCTTATTTACTTGAAGTTCTTTTGGCCTCTGTCTCCCGGGCTTTAGTTGCTCGCAATCGCACGTCTTAATCCTTAGCATCGCATTGCTCCACTAGAGCTAACCCTATGAAATAGTAATCAGCATAAGCCTTGCAAAATTCGTGTTTAACGTGCTATTTTGGTTATTTTAAGTACAATAATCCATATCTTGCATTTTATTCCTCTAATGCTTAAGAATCAGCGAATTACACCTTTTTCTTCCTATTTTCACCTTACTCCCAATAATTCTCAATTAATAGACGCGAACAATGATCCAAAGTTAGGCTAAAATCTGACTCTATTTTAGAGTCATTAAACCCCCAAACATGAATCATTGCTTGTCCCAAGCGATGCTATTATAGGTGTAACAACTGCTAAAAGTAATGCAAATCACAATGTTGTGCTCTTCTTCTTGCTAAAAAAAAAAAAATCTTTAAATATAATTGCCTTAATACACCAAACGCTTAATCATCCAAATTCATCATTCACTAAGATCCTAGCAATCTCATCTTAGTTCTTCTCCTTATTTCCCTTAGTCCAAAGTTCAACTCCTAGTTCGAAAACTTCTACTCTATTGCAATTCGTCCCTATCATTTAAATCTATTCAAGACATTCGGTTTGAGGCTTATTTATTTGGGTTCCTTTGAGTAAAATTTTCTGCTTCACCGCTAATTGGTCTGTAGCATTGCTAGCAGAATACTTGGATATCCCACGGCTATTCACTCTTCTTGCCGTTTCATTTTTACCTAGAATGCCTTGAGATTTATTTATTAAAATTTATTTATTTATTTATTTTTTTGGAAAACAACAATACGCATTTGCATATTATTATTCGCATAGCACGGGTATTCCTCATCCCCAAACTTGACGTCTTCATTGTCCTCAATGAAGGTGAGTCTTATTTCCCTTAAACTTAAATGAATCTAAGGTTCTTAATATCATTGTTGCAAGCTACTCGGTTTCCTCTCACATAATTGTTCTATGTCCTAAGTTCAACAAGTATCCATCCCAAGATGATTTCGTTAACAAACTAGAGAATGATGTCTCGGGCAGATTAAATTTCAGCGTATCTAAGGCAATCTTTGAAAGTGTGGAATTAAAAAGCAAGATTCTAACTCAGCATTGGTCAAAACATAAACTTAAGTAGTGAATAAAATGAAAGAATGATTATATTAATAAGTAAGTGAGCATATATAAAAATGAAAGATGGGATCAGCAGAGACAGAGACTTCCTTTTTCAATCTTCATCATCTGTAGTAGACTCTTCGGAGCTAGAAGAAGAAACAATGACGTGAAAATGTGGGAAGGTGGGTTGCTAGATATGCGAATTTAAAAGTACCAGTGTGTCAAATATCACATTGTTTCTTATCTTCGCATGCTCTAGATACAAATCCAAATTATTGGATAGTATCCAGAGGCATTCTACCAACTTCTCTTGCGTATTGAACTTCTTCTTAAATTTGCGAGTTGACCCATGGGCATGTGTTAACTTCTCAGGCGGGGCAAATTCCTTCGCCAAGCGTTAGATGATCCTTTCTACTTCATCAGGCTTATGCCTAATTGGTGCCAATCGAACTCTCTGCCACTTCTTGAGGCTCGCCTCAGCCTCGTCGACTTCATCTCTGCCTATACGTCGGTACAGGTCCTCCGATGCAAGATTTCCTCTTCTTTCAATACCTTGCTGATCATTTAACATCGATACTTTTCCTTCCCGATGCATCCTCACTTTTTCCTCACAGATCGCAGCCACTTCAATAGGTCTAGAAAGGCCTACGTCTGTATCTCTTCCCCTTTCAACCTTTCTTTGGTTGAGTTCCTCTAACATCTAGTCAAACTCGTCAATATCCTTGATTTCCATTGAAGGTGTTAACCCTTCGAAATACCCTGAAGTATCAGGACTATCAATCCCCACCACTTGACGTAGTGTTGAAGTAACAACCCTCTCCTTTCTAGGGACATCCAAGGACTCCTCTACTGTTGCAGTACACTCTTCCATCCTTTCGGCTGGGGCAGTCACTTGCCTTTGCATGGGTGGTCTGGCTCATGACTGTCTGTCTTCACTTTGCACCGGTACAGCTTCAACTGGCTCAAGATATTGATCTCGGTCGACTTCTCTTTGTCTTTCTATTCTTGTGTGCCTCCATTTTCGATAATTTGTTGCCAGTCTTCGCACCATGGTGAAATTTGGCAAGTAAGTTCTTGAATTAGAAGGGTAAGGGTAAAGGTAAGGGTAAGGAGAATGGTAATGGTTGGTCGCGAAATAGACTATTTATCGACAGGATTGAGAGTATTGAATTCTGCAGTAATCGTCGCAATGCGTTATGGTAACGATTGGACTTCAGCGGCCATACAATCTCTACACAATGTTGGATTAACGATCGTGTAATCCAACTTCTTGATTTCCTTCCGTAATCATTTATTGAAATGATTATGCTCAGTCACACGTGCTTCAATCCTATAAGCTCGTTCATTCATCCATTCTTCTCAGAATCCCAACCAAATTTTGTTTAAGATTTTACGGAGATAACAAAAATGACTAAAAATTAATAAAGATAAACAATAAAGTAAGGTAGAAATAATACGTCAAAATTCAAATACTTCTTGCATAAGTGAATAGAAAGTATTTAAACTTAGCATTCGTGGAGCAAAGTTTAAAAGTTACTGATGCGCTTTGGCTCCACTCGCACGCTTATTCTTCAGTCAATGCAAATGAAGATATCCCTCACTAAACATCCTCATTCCAGTAATGCTTAAGTCTTTGCCCATTGACTGCAAACTCATTTCTATTGTCTTCGTTCTTGATCCAGATTGCTCCTCTAGGTTTTACCTGCGTAATACGAAATGGTCCAGACCACTTGGATCTGAGCTTTCCTGAAAACAAACGAAGTCTAGTGTTAAATAACAAAATTTTTTGTCCAACCTTGAAAGTTCGAGGAGTCAGCTTACGATCATGCCATTTTTTTTTCTTTTCCTTGTACAGTTTTGCATTTTCATACGAAAAGTGTCTATGCTCTTCCAAATCGAGTAATTGCATCATTTTAACAGTACCTGCTTTTTGAAGATCAAGATTTAACTTCTTAAGTGCCCAGAAAGCCTTGTGTTCTAACTCAATTGGCAAATGGCATGCTTTTCCAGACACTATTCTGTAGGGCGACATGTTCAATGAAATTTTCAATGCAGTTCGGTAAGCCCAAAGTGAATCATCAATTCGCATGGACTAATCCTTTCGGTTAGGTCCTATAACTTTCTTAAGAATACTCTTAATCTCACGGTTTAAGATTTTAGCTTGGCCATTGGTCTGCGGATGATAAAGAGAAGCAATGCGATGCTTGATATTATACTTTTGCAGCACGTGAGACATTGCTTTGTTTATGAAATGCGTCCCTTCATCACTTATTAATGCTCGCGGGGTTACAAACCATGTGAAAATGTTCCTATGAAGAAATTTAATTACTATTTTGGCATTGTTCAAAGGTGTTACGACTGCTTCAATCCATTTTGACACATAATCAACCTCTACCAAGATATACATATTTCCGCGCGAAGGGGAAAATGGGCCCATGAAATCAATTCCCCAGACGTCGAATAATTAACCTCCAAGATTGAAGTCAACGACATTTCATCCCTCTTTCTTATATTTCCTTTCCTTTGGCACTTATCGCATGTCTTTGCATAGTGACGCGCATCCTTAAATATACTTGGCCAAAAATAGCCAGATTGAAAATTTTTTACTGCGATGCGCATTTCTCCAAAATGTTCTCCATACGGCGATGCGTGGCACGATTCTAGTATCACATTCTTCTCTTATTCCTCTAAACATTAGCGTATTATTCCATCAACACATTCCCTATAGAGAAATGGCTCATCCTAGAAATAAAATTGAGTTTCATGAAAGAAATGTTTAGCTTGTTGTCTCGTGAGATCTACTGGGATGACATGGCTTGCTAGATAGTTGGCAATGTCGGCAAACAAGGAGCATTCTTCTTTTTTACCAGATTGATTACAAATAATTGCTCATCAGGAATTTTTTTGGATATGTTGAGCATTGTTGTATCAGCTCGCCTATTCTCTAGTCAAGATAGATGATCTGCTACAACATTCTCACAACCTTCTTATCCTCTATCTCTATATCAAATTCCTGTAGAAGCAGAATCCATCTAATCAATCTCGATTTTGCGTTAGCCTTGCTCATCAGATATTTTATGGCAGCATGGTTAGTAAAAACAGTCACCTTTGATCCTACTAAGTAAGAGCGGAATTTCTCTAATGCGTAAACCACTACTAAAAGCTCCTTCTCAATAGCTGTGTAGTTTTGCTGCTCGTCATTTAAAGTCTTGCTGGCATAGTAAATAGGATGGATCAGCTTTTCTCTCTTTTGACCCAAAATAGCTCCTATCGCATAATCACTAGCGTCGCACATGAGCTCAAATGGCTTCTTCCAATCAGGCGATATCATGATAGAGTAGTAGTCAAAGCCCTTTTCATTTGTACAAACACTTACAAACAGTGCAAGTCAAAGTTAAAGGGACGTTCAGCTTCTAAGAGCTCGCACATAGGTTTTACGATTTTTAAAAAGTCTTTAATAAAGCGCCTATAAAACCCAGCGTGGCCTAAGAAACTATGCACACCTTCCCATTCTTTGGTGGCTCTAACTTTTCTATTGTTTCAATCTTTTCTTGATCAACTTCCATTCCACCCTTAGAGATTTTATGTCTGAGGACAATTCCTTCTCTTACCATGAAATGACATTTTTCCTAATTAAGCACTAGGTGTATTTTTTCATAGCAGTTGAGCACTTTTTCCAGATTTGCTAAGCAAACAGAAAAATTGTCCCCAAACACCGTGAAATCATCCATAAACACCTCCATGATGTCCTCAAGCATGTAAAAAAAATAGACATCATGCATCTTTGAAATGTAGCTGGAGCATTGTAGAGTCCGAATGACATTCTTCTGAAAGCAAATGTTCCATAAGGACAGGTGAAAGTGGTTTTCTCCTAATCCTTAGGATCGATAATGATCTGATTATAACCTGAGTATCCATCTAGAAAACAATAATAATCCTTCCCTGCGATGCGATTCAACATTTCTCTATGTAAGGTAAGGGGAAATGATCTTTCTTTGTAGCTTTGTTCAACTTGCAGTAGTCCATGCACACTCGCCATCCCGTAACTGTTCGTGTTGGAATCAACTCTTTTTTCTCGTTGCGAATAATAGTGGTGCCTCCTTTCTTGGGCACACATTGAATTGGACTGACCCGATGGTTATCTGATATGGGGTAGATGACCCCAGCATCAAGCCATTTTAAGATTTCCTTCTCACTACCTTCTTCATGGCAGGGTTCAATCGTCTTTGATGTTCCACTAAAGTCCCGACATTATCCTCTAGAATGATTTTGTGCATACAGAATGTAGGACTAATGCCTGTTATATCCGCTAGAGTCCATCCAACAGTAGCCGCTCATGCTCCGATGTTAGCTGTGAGGATATGACAATTGGTAATGTCTCGTTTTCTCCAAGGTAGGTGTACTTCAGATGCTCAGGGAGAGGTTTTAATTCAAGCATTGGAGGTTCATAGTAGTGCACTTCATTCAACACATCCTCTAATGCACCGTTCTGCAATTCCTCTACTTCCTCTGCATTATCAATAATGGTTAGCATCTCATTCTGTTGCTCAGTCATGATTGATTCATTCAACAACACTTCTAATTGGCTAACATTGAAAGTTTCCTCGGTGTCAGGCTGCTTCATTGAATCGAATATGTTGAACTGAATCTGCTTCTCGTTCATTCTCAACGTAACTATTCCTTCGTAAACATCTACCAATGTTTGTCTAGTTCTTAGAAATGGTCGTCCCAGAATAATTGGGACTTTTAGATCTACTTCGTAGTCCAGAATGATGAAGTCTGCTGGAAAAATGAACTTGTCAACCTGAACCAATATATCTTCATTCTTTCCAATACGCGAGTTATTGACCTATTAGCCAGCTGAATTGTTACTGTTGTAGGCCTAGCTTCACCTATTCCAAACTTTTTGTACATTGATAGTAGCATTAAATTGATGCTAGCACCTAAATCGTAAAATGTTTGCCCAATATGATTACTACCAATCTTGATTGGAATGGTAAACTGCCCAAGATCAAACTCTTTCTTTGGGATTTTATTCTGAACAATGGCACTACATTCCTCGTTCAATGTTACTACCTTGAATTCTTCAAATTTGCTCTTTTCCTTAAGCGCATCCTTCAAGAACTTCATGTAGTTCGGCATTTTCCTAAGCGCATCAACCAAGGGAATGTTGATGTGAATTTGTTTCAAAATATCTGTGAATTTCTCAAATTGCGATTCACTCTCTTTTCTTCTTATCCTTTGAGGGTATGACGGTAGGGGTGGTTGGTAAATCGATAATTGTTTCACCACACCTGTTGCTTCCCTGTCTGTGATTGGTTCTTTGGTTATTTGTCTGTGCTCTTTGCTGGTTGCTTTCTTGTTGATAGTTCTGTGGTGGCCTTTGTTCCTTGATATTTCCTAATTTCCTCACTGTCCATCAAAGATTTTCCACTTCGTAATTCAATCCATGTACTTGCTCCTTGCCATTCTGCCTAGAACCTTCCGTATCTAGTTCTATTTTTTATATCTGTTGCGATTTGGCCTATTTGCAGTTCTAGCGCCCGAAGAGTTACTTGTTGAGTCTGTAGTAGGGTTTGATGCTTCATCATAACCATATCGTTCTTCGCTATTTAATCCTTCTGTGCTGAATCTGACTGCAGAGCTTGCTGGTGGTTACTTCCAAATCCAGATTGTGGAGGTGCGCGCTGCTGCCCCACTTGGTTAATGTTGCTGCTCTGTCCTCCCCAAAAAAAATTTGGGTGTTGTTTCCATCCGTCATTGTACGTATTTGAATAAAGGTTATATTGCTGTCACGAATTTGAATTTCCAATGTAATTAACAAACGCTGTGTTTTCACTCTAGAGTTCGTACAAATGATTGCCTCCATAGAGTGCGCAGAATTCGAGAGTTGATTGCTCAATTACTAATGCATTCTGGGGTACAGTCATTTGAACATTTTTTAGAGTGTCTGTCAGCGTAGCCAATTGTGCTTTTATGGCAGGCATTTCACTTAGCTCAAATTTACCAAGTGTTTTATCTTGGTTTCATCCTTGACCTATCTTAGGCGCATGATTTTTAGCAGTTGTTTCGATGATTTTGTTGGCCTGATTGTATGTTTTATCCATCAGATATCCTCATGCTGTTGCGTTAATGATAGCCTTGTCCGATTCAGATAACCCATTGTAAAAATGTTCAATTTGAAGCGTATAAGACAGACCATGGTACAGACACTTTGCCATAAGCTCCTTGTACCGTTCCCATAGCTCCTTCTATAGTTTCATCATCTTCATGTCGAAAACTAGTGATTTCATGTCTAGAATTCATGCTTCTTGCACAAGGATAGTATTTTGCTAAAAAGCTTTCAACCATTTGCATCCAAGTGTAATTACTTGGTAGTGTATTTACCCAGTGTCGGGCCTTATCCCATAAAGAATATAGAAACAGAAATAGTCGAGTATCTTCCAAAGAAATACCGACTTCCTGGTTAGCATCACTAACAACAAAAAAGGTACGCAAGTGTTGATGTAGATTTTTCTAAGGAAGTCCTTTAAAAGGTTCATTGACTCTAAGCATGTTGTACATATTATTAGTCAATACAGGGCATCTACCTTCACCATTAGGTCTAACCATACTAGAGGATTGAACTCCCCTTGTTGCATTCGCATGACTATCCCTTTCATCTACCACCTATGCTGGCGGTAGATTAACATTGGAGTTTGCATTTGCTCCAAATTCTACACCCGTTGCTACTACTACTGGTGGATCTATCATTCCAAGATGATTATGCGCTATGGGGTCCATCCTCTTTGATTTCTCCTTCTTCGTGCTCGAAGTCTTTTTCTAAGGGTTCATTCAGGTTCTGGATCAAACACAAGAGTAGCATTCATGCACCGATCACACTAAAATATTGAAGCAAATGAAAACTGAAAAGATATATATATATATATATATATATATATATTAATTTATTAATTTTTTTATATTATAAACACTTTCGTCTCAAGATAATTTTACACAGTCCCCGGTAACGGCGCAAAAAACTTGATCGTAGCGGACAGCTGAATGCCTCATGTGTGATTAGTTCGCACTTCACGCAAGTATACGCGGTCTGCAACAAGTAATAAGTAAATTATCGATCTCCACATGGACTGGAAATTATCCGAGGTGATGTTTAGAATTGAATTGTAAGTTGCACAAATATGACTTGAGTTGGTTTGTTTTGAAAGCATAAAGATAAATAAATAGCAGTATAAAACAGTTATGAGAAATAAGGCTAGACTAAGGTACTTATGGAAATCAACAACAATGTAATAGCAAGAAACATGCGGTAAGGGGCTCTATCACACTACACCTCATAAACTTCTGCTTCCGCTTCCGTTAGCATCAAGACCAACTTCGGCCACGACTTGATGTTATTATGAGCCGACGCTAAGTATGTAATAGTTATACGTTTATTCCTAAACTCTGATTCAAAGCATTACAGACGTAACACTACCTATTAAACATGCAAAATAGACTTAGGTTATTTCCTTTTCCAATTTATAACCTATTAGTTTGTGTGGATGGCCGGTCGACACTCACTATTGAAATGATACACCTAATTTACATGCTCTAGATGAACGCTTCTAGTTTCTTCCTATGACATGTTGCTAAAATTCACTTTTTCCTAGTTTTGCCTGAATGAATTTAGTTCATGATACAAATAGAGAACACAAAACACGATATGGAAAACATACTAGAATTGTATTATTGAAGTAAAACGAGTCTAACAGAAAAATAAAAGAAACAATAAACTTCAAACTCTTGTTCGGTCGTCTAGGTCGAAACTCCGATCTCCTCTCCTTCTCAAAGAGCAGAAGCCCATTTATCTATTACAAAAATAGTCTATTTATAAAGTTTAGTCATCACATCTCTGAATCTTCCAGAATGGCACAAATCAATCATCGCGATACTTTCCCTTTTTACTCTTGCAAAATATGTCTAAATTTTTCTAAGACAAGAATCCCTTGATTTCAGCAATCCGTCTCGTAATTTTTCTAGTTAGTTAACTTCACGCTGTCAAACGATTCATCCCTTATTTACTTGAAGTGTTTTTGCTCCACTAGCGCTAACCCTGCGAAAATAGTAATCAGCATAAGCCTTGCAAAATCCGTGCTAAACGTGGTATTTTGGTTATTTTAAGCACAATAATCCATATCTTGCATGTTATTCCTTTAATGTGTAAGCATTAGCGAATTACACCTTTTTCTTTCTATTTTCACCTTACTCACAATAATTCTCAATTAATAAACGTGAATAATGATCTAAAGTTAGGCTAAAATCTGATTCTATTTCAGAGTCATCATTTACCAAATTATCCCTAAGGTTAAAAATGAAATTATCCCTAAGTGTTTTTGGTTAAAAGAGAAAAAGAAAGAAATTATTTGTTTAAAGTTTCCCTCGCCAGGACTCGAAGCCTGTTGGTTAGAGTTTGGAGGTTTTGTTTAAAAGAAGAGAAAAAGGAGAAAAAGGTGTATTCACTAGGACTCGAAGGCTGGTTGGTTCTGAGAGATTTCAACACGTGGCGAAGAGGTCACTATATAAGAACGTTTTCCTTCATTTCTTTCTTTCTTCTTCTCATTCCTTTGCTGAGAGCTTTTCCTCTACTCCTCCACCCTTCGCCGAGTTGAAGTTTGCCCAAACCCTAGCTGTCCTCCACCCTTCGCTGAGATGAAGTTCGCCAAACCTTAACCGCCCTCGCCCTTCGTTGATCCTTGCCACAGCACCGAGCCTTTGTTCCCGCATCAGCGAACGTGCCCGCTCGTGATTGTGGCCCTCATCATCGAGTAGATCACCCGATTGCTTAGTTCTACATGCCTTCCCCCTTGTAAACAATCAGACGATTTACAGCAACCACGATTCTCGCTCACCGTTCGCCTCAAGTACGTTTCGCCCAAACTCTTCTCGTTCTCCGTTGGTTTTCTGTGGCCTGATGTCAAGATCCGTCGACCCTTGTTCTATTCGCAGCCGAGGCCACGCCGTTCACCTCAACGAGACGTTCACCTCAATGAAACCTTTGCCCTTCGCGTCTACCTGTAGCCTCACCCTTAGCCGAGCTTCGCACCAGTCGCGCCTCGTTTGCCCGCACGCAAGCATTCGCCTTCGCCTTCACCGAAGCCTACTGCCAGCCTGTTCTTCCTGGTTTTGGGTAATTGCTTCCCGAGCTTTGTCCCTTTGGTCACCCAGTGTTGTTTAGCTGTTAAATATTAATTGTGTGCTTGTTAATTGCTATGCCTTGGTTGTTACTCGTGTTGGTATTCTGCAGCTCAAGGAGCATTATTTTTTGTATTCGTTTTGCTTACATTCCAGGTAAGGATTTCTTACCGGGGTTGTGTGGACTCTACGCTTGCCACTGATAGTTTTCTAGTTGTGTGTTACTGTTTTCTAAGCATGCTAGTGGATAGGTGTTTGAACGTTATTTCTGTTTCTGAACTTGTTGGTATATAGGCTTGCCTGTTTATTGCCTGACGATATACTTGTTAGTGGATAAGATTGTATGGCTTGTCTGATAGGACTGACATGTAGATTTATGTACCTTGGATTGCACTACTATGTTGCGGTGACTGTTTTATCTGTGATTGTGATATGCTGTATGTTATTGTGAAATGATATTGATGTTGAACACTATTAACTTTAGGGTGCTTCTTCTTAGCTAGATCTTCTTAGGTTGTCATCATCTAGAGACTGAGAGTGGACCAACGTATGTGTCCCCATCGGTCTGGCGGTGAAGATAGATTCCTTACCCCTGACAGTCGGGTGTGGAGTAGCTACCACACCGGTATATGCCTAGTTTGTGGCCTGCTAGAGCGGGATCCTTTCCTCGGTGCAAGCCTGCCTTGGGACGACCTTTAGCTTCAGGCGTTGGGTGTGATTCAGGTTGCCACAGTATGTTGTCAAGGGCCTCCCGCCTGCTGTGGATCAGTGCTCACCTTTCTGAGTCATAGGCATGCGCACCTGCACCGGTATAGTTTGTGTAAGCCTACATTTATCCGATTTGCAGGAGCATGCGCTGTGTGCGTATGTACATTAGATGCCGGGAGGAGAGCTTCCTCGGGCTAGTGTATCAGTACACCTTTCCGTTCAGTTAGAGCTCGATGCTTGGGTACTCTCCCAAATGTCTTGGATTAGCATAATGAGCTGATCACCGTAGCCGAGAGTTAGAGACTCTTGAGATTCTGGGGGTTATATTGATAACCCATTTGGAGATCCACAGTGGATCATTAGCCAAGAGTTAGAGACTCTTAAGATTCTGGGGGTTATATTGATAACCCATTTAGAGATCCATAGTGGATTCTTAGTCGAGAGTTAGAGACTTTCGATGGTATGAGCATGCTGTGAATGTACTTGCGTTGAGACTGCCTTGTGATGTTTCTCTACTTGTATGCTAGGATGCTAGATGATGTGACTTGCGTACTGTACCCTGGTTGGGGAATCTTACTGAGTGCCTTTGTACTCACCCTTATTTCTGTGGTTTTTTCACCAGGTAACTTGGGACAGCATTGGGATGGCTAGAGGAAGAGCTGCTTGATCATGGGCATCCGCTGTTTTTTATTTTTATTTTGTTGTCTTAATTTAGCATGCATGATAGTTGGGTTATAAATGATTTCATGTTTTAATCTTGCTTTGAATAACTCTGGCTAGAGACTCAACTATGTTTTATCTTATGAATCGTTTGGAATGAACGAACGGGAAATTGTTTTAGTGTTGGTTTAAGGTTTGATTTTGAACGTTTTGAACCATGCATGTTGAGTAAGAACTGGGTTTAGGACTGTTTTAGAGTCGGGTTCTTACAGTTGGTATCAGATCTCAGAGTCATAGATTCTGTAGACTGACCTACTGAGTTAGGTCGTTTGTCCCCATGATCATCAGCACTCCAATGGCCTTTAGGTATGTCAAAAGTTCTTTTGCTAAGGGTTTGTTGACAGTACTTGCATCTAGTATACATATGTTACCTATTGTTGGCAGTGAGAGTCCAGGTGTGGACTAGTTTTATGGTTATGTATGGATCACCAGTGTTCCAGTCACACATAGAGGAGCAGGGATGTTTGGTACCGCTAACCGAGGAGTTAGAGATGAGCCAGCTACAGATGAGACCACGTCTAGGGTTGACCAGACCCGCAGGCCACCTTTGGCCCCGGCTGTTGATTACCGAGAGAGGGGGTAGAGATTACCTTGCCTTAGAGTGAGACTCTTGGAGCAGAGTTTGCTTCAGCCATGAGAGAGATGATGGTCAATTTAGACTCAGGGGTAGTTGGCAGCGCAGCGACAGGAGTCTCGGGCACAGATAGCTCAGATGACACAGTGATGCAGCCATGAGAGCCATTGATGGCCAGCTGAGTGATCATTACAGAGAGAGGTTACCGCCAGGGTAGCCTAGTTGGCAGTTCAGCCGTCGTTTAAGCAAAGGATCATTGATGGTCAGCTGAGTAATCCCAAGATGAAAAGGTTGATTTAAGAGAGATCAGGAGGATGGAGTTTTTGTTTTGTTTTAACACCAGACGGAGGTTTGAGGTTTGAGTTACTTGTAGAGGCACATAGTTGCCCGTTTACTTGGCACCCAAGAGGTACCAAGATGTATCAGATTCTCAAGCAGACGTTCTGGTAGATGGATATGAAAAGAGATTTTAATGTGTTTGTTAGCTGGTGTCTGGCTCCCGGATAGAAACCAGCAGGTTTGTTGCAGCCGTTGAGTGTGCCACAGTGGAAATGGGAAGAGATTTCGATGGACTTATTTCTGGGTTGCCGAGGATGCCAAGTGGGTTTACTCAGATCTGGTTTGTTGTGGATAGGTTGACTAAGAATGCACACTTCATCCCCGGTAGAGTTAACTACACCGTGGAGCAGTGGGCATAGTTATTCTTGGATCAGATCGTTTGGTACCATGGTGTGCCGGTGAGGATCGTTTTTGATCGTGACTCTCGATTCACTTTTCGCTTCTAGAGAGCACTCTAGGAGGGTTTGGAAACCGAGTGTAGCTTCAGTACTGCTTTTCACCCTCAAACAGATGGTCAGACAAAGAGGGTGAACCAGATTCTCGAGGATATGTTACGAGCCGGTGTTTTAGACTTCCCAGACAGTTGGGATCAGTACCTGTATTTGGTGGAGTTTGCCTACAATAACAGTTATTAGTCGACGATTCAGATGGCTAACGACGTAGTTCAGAAGATGAGGGCTCGTATGTTGACAGCACAGAGTAGGCAGAAAAGTTATGCCAATGTTTAGCATAGAGGTTTAGAGTTTGAAGTTGGCCAGCATGTTTTTCTGAAAGTAGCACCGATGCGTGGGGTCTTAAGGTTGGGTAGCGAGAAAGTTGAGTCCTAGGTTTGTAGGACCTTTTGAGATCCTTGAGCAGATCGGTTTAGTGGCTTATCGTTTGGCTTTGTCCCCGTCATTGGCAGCAGTACATAACATTTTTCGACGAGTCGATGTTTCGTCAGTATGTTGCAGATCCTCCTCAAGTTGTGGGCTTTGGGTCGTTAGAGCTGAATGAGGTTTTGAGCTTCGAGGAGAAGCCAGTGCAGATTTTAGCTCAGGATCGCAAGACTTTGCCTAACTGGGGGATTAACTTGGTTAAAGTTCAGTGGAGGAATCAAAAGACAGAGGAAGCTACTTAGGAGTTAGAGGTTGATGAGGACTCTTTACCCAGAGTTGTTTTGGTCTTAAGGACTTTCGGGGATGAAAGTCATAAAAGGAGGAAGTATTGTAACGGCCCAGTTTTCCATTCCAATTCCCCAGGTATGTTCGGTTGTTGATTCGGTTTTGCGGTTGGGTCGTTAACGCAGTTTCAGCCGTTAGGGGCATTTTGGTAATTTTTCCTTCAGGATTTCAGGGCTATTTCTGTTATTTGATGAGTTCGGTTATTCTTTCGATTTCAAGGTTCTAGGGTTAGAGTTGCATCTTGGAAAGCTTGGAAGTTCTTTGGTTAAAAGAAAAAAAGAAAGAAATTATTTGTTTAAAGTTTCCCTCGCCAAGACTCGAATCCTGTTGGTTAGAGTTTGGAAGTTTTGTTTAAAAGAAGAGAAAAAGGAGAAAAAGGTATCTTCGATGGGATGGTTGGTTCTGGGAGATTTCGACACGTGGCGAAGAGGCCACTATATAAGAACATTTTCCTTCATTTCTTTCTTTCTTCTTCTCATTCCTTTGTTGAGAGCTCTCCCTCTACTCCTCCACCCTTCACCGAGTTGGAGTTCGCCCAAACCCTAGCTGCCCTCCACCCTTCGTCGAGATGAAGTTTGCTAAACCCTAGTCGCCCTCGCCCATCCCTGATCCTTACCGCAGCACCGAGCCTTTGTCGCCACATTAACGCACTCACCTGCTCGAGATCGTGGCCCTCATCGCCGAGCAGATCACCTGATCGCCCAGTCCCGCACGCCTTCGCCCTTGTAAACAACCGGACGATCTGCAGCAGCCACGATTCTCACTTACTGTTCGCCTCAGGTACGTTTTACCCGAAATCTTCTCGTTCTTCATTAGTTTTCCGTGGCTTGATGTCGAGATCGGTCGTGTTCTATTCGCAGTCGAGACCACGTCGTTCGCTTGTCTGAGCCGATCCGCTGTGCTGCGTTCATTTTCAAATTTTGCTCTAGGGAGCCCTTCGCCTCAGCGAGACGTTCACCCTTCGCGTCTGCCCGCAGCCTCGCCCTTAGCCGAGCTTCGCACCAGCCGCGCTTCGTTCGCTAGCTCGCACGCAAGCGTTCGCCTTCGCCTTCGCTGAAGCCTGCTGTTCTTTCTGGTTTTGGGTAATTACTTCCCGAGCCTTGTGCCTTTAGTCGCCAGTGTTGTTTAGCTGTTAAATATTAATTATGTGCTTGTTAATTGCTATGCCTAGGTTGTTACTTGTGTTGGTATTCTGCAGCTCAAGGAGCATTATTTTATGTATTCGTTCTACTTGCATTCCAGGTAAGGATTTCTTACTGGGGTTGTGTGGACCTTAAGCTTGCCACTGATAGTTTTTTGGTTGTGTGTTACTGTTTTCTAAGCATGCTAGTGGATAGGTGTTTAAACGTTATTTCTGTTTCTGAACTTGTTAGTATATAGGCTTGTCTGTTTATTGCCTGACGATATACTTGTTAGTGGATAGGATTGTATGGCTTGTCTGATAGGATCTGGCATGTAGATTT
>JBBMKA010020930.1:0-28523 GCA_037833695.1 Sechiopsis laciniata | reverse complement strand
AAATTATAAAGGTATCCGACGTTTACCAAGAACGTCTGTCAATATATATAGTATTTGTCCGACGTTCTGGAAAACACCGGGTAAAATAAATATTATCTGACGTTTGTAATAACGTCGAATAAAAATGGCCTTAAACATCAGATAAGTTATAAATGGACGACGGAGACCAAAAAATGTAGGGTAAAGTTCTTCCGACGACGATTAGCCGATAGTCTAGGCGATGGTACATAAACCGTCGGAAGAACTTCACCCGATGTTGTGGTTACCTTAGCCGATGGTTGTGACCGTCGACAAACACTCTTCATGGTGTAGTGATTGTTAAATTGTATTTATATGCAAGAATCATTGTTCCATAAAAGTGTATTATTTATAATATTTGTAATTATTAAATAGATTAAAAGTGTACAAGATATAATTATTTCAATTTTGATATTAATGAGTTTTGATGTGATCCTTATTGTTCAATATGATCATTATTGTTCGTTACTAAGTATTAATATTATTGTTAAATATAAAGATGTGTATATTCAATGTTTTATGTCGTATTAAAGAATAATGAAATCTTGTAATTGCTCTGTAAAAACTACCATAATTATTATTAATATTATCGTTAACAATAAGAATTTTTCATTACAAATATAGAGTATTTCCATATTCTACATTTGTGCAAATTAGGGTTTTGTTAAAGCGCCACCACCGATGACGACGACATTTCTGCACTTTTGAAAAACCAGAAACATGTCGGAAAACCTTAAGAAATGCAATAATCCAAGTAAATGAAAGAGTCACGCCGGAAATGGTCGAAAACTACACAAAATGACAGTCAAGAACTGTTCGAAACAAAAGTGAGCGGTGGATGGGATTTCGTTCCCCGGAATCAAGCCAAAATCTTTAAAAATCAACGGATGAAGTGACAGAAAATGGTTATAAATTTGCTGAAATATATCGTAATGGAGGTTCCTTCGAGAATCACCGATAACACAGGTTGGGGTAGTTTTTTTTTTTCTTCGAAATTAATGGAGAAGAAAGGTATCGGAAAAAAGAAAGGAGACAAAATATGGGAAAAACGGTTTTAGAAGAAAATGCATTTAAGGAATTAATGAAATTGTATTAATTGTAGGAAAGGAATCAGTTGATTTTTTTTCAGTCAATATAAATCAATTGATTAAACATATAAACTTGATTAAAAGAAAAAATACCCTTTTTTGAAAAAAAAGAGACCTTTTAGAGTCATTCTATTTTTTGATTTTTTTTTAAGAGAAATTTTTTAATTGAATATTCGTACGACAATATAAATCAAAATATTTATACCTGCATTTTTTTGTAACAGGTTAAAATTGTTCTCCACCTATACTTTATGGTGGAAACTTGGCCAGCCTTAGCTGACCCCCACGTACCAAAGACTTAACTGGTTTAGTTGAAGGAAACTTCCCTTTTACTTCTTCAAAAGGTTGTTCTCCACTCCATTTTTTAAAGTTTATCTCTATATTTTTCTATTAAAAAAAAAAAAATATCTTCTTCAATATTGAATTACTTAAATTATCTTGTAAAAAAAAAAGAATTACTTAAATTTATCAATTCAACACTATATATTAATATATAGACGAGTATATTTTAGGAAATTTGCCCCCAATAGCAAATTTTTCCCACCCAATTACAATTATAGCACAAATACTAAACTAATTCATGCATATCAACTTTTTAATTTAACTTTTCAATTTCCAAGTTTGCCCTTTCTTCCTCTTCAAATCTGCCTTTCTTCTCATTTCCCTTTCTTCCTCTTCAAACTTCAGACATTCCGATTTCTTTGCCATTTCTTTCTAGGTTCGTCTTCACCGATTTCTTCTTTGGGTTTAAGAATTTCAATCGGCATCTTTGTGGATTCGTAGGTTTATCTTTGTAAATTTCAAGTTCTAGCGATTTTGCCCCTCTCCCTCCCCCCCTTTGTAACCTAATGTAATGCTCTGTTTCGAAAAAAAAAAGAAAGAAGAAGAACTCGATTAACTCAATTAACTCGAAGAACTGATGGTTGGCGACTTGGGGTCACTGAAAATTTGGAATTAAAGCATCAAATTGCTTCGAATTTCTCAAGGATAAACTTCTATCAGTTCAACGGATAAAATTCTATCAGTTCAGCGGATAGACTTCTATCAGTTCAACTGATAGACTTCTATCAATTCAACTGATAGATTTTAGACTTCAACAGATAGACTTCTATCAGTTCAACTGATAGACTTCAATTGATTTTGAGTAATTGCACAGTGCAAATTGAGCTTACACCCGCGGCAGGCTTGTTTGGTTTTGCGATTTTTTCTTGTGATTCTTGCAAACAACTTCAATAAGGTATTTCTTGCTATTCTTGCGATTTTTCAGTCGTGCAGATTCGCCGTGGAATTTCAGGAGAAGAAATCTGAGAAGTCAAATTCGCCGGAGTTTGAAGAGATTCTCCGAAGTTGGAAGAGACGGTCGAAGTGGATTGAGAGTGGGTGGTTGTAGAGGTGCAAGTGAGGGCAGAAAAAAAATCGTGGGGAAAGAAGTCGGAGAGGTTGTAGGTGATGGGTAGAGATAAATTGTGGGGAAGAAATTGTGTAATCTGAAAGTGAATTAGGGCAGAGACAAAATCGTAGGTATTTTAGACATTTCACAAGTCCTGTATAACATTTTTGCCACATATGAATAACTTTTAGAATTGTGCTATGGAGGGAATTATTTTATTATTTTATAATATACATGCCAAACCCCCTATATTTTAACTGGAAGAAAAAAAATCTAGCGACAAGAGCTTGTTCAGCCATATCGATACATTTTCATGATCAAAAGTAGTCCAGGTTCAAATCTTCCCATTGTGAACTAAAAAAAAGACTTATCATTTGTGGGTAAGTGGTTAATATAGTCAATATAAGACATTGAAGCCAATTTTGTTATTGTTCACTATCTTAAACCATTAATATATTCCTACCAATCATTGATATCCTTAATTTGGTCTAAAAATAAGATCATGTGAATGACTATAAACTTTTTGCCCCAAGTTTATTTTTCAAACCAACCATTAACTTGGTTAATTTACCAATTCATAAGTATAGGCATTAATATAAAAATGTTTCATACTTGAATTTAAATTTATGTCTATAGATTCAACACTAATATCCATCAAATACTAAACAACACATTATACATTTCTATTAGACAAATATTAGTTTAATATGGTTCAAATTTCTAAAATTCCAAACACTTCATAAAAAAATTAAGGCTTTAAATCTCTCTTAATAAAGAAGAACTAGTCTCATTGCCTCCCTATTAATATGACTATTAACTTGTTAAAAAAAAGACTATTAACTTGTACTTTGTCTTTGCTACCCCGAAGCGATTTGATTTGGCCAAAGTTCGCAACAATGTGCTAGATGTTTCCCATGACAAAAATTTGAAATCTTAATGTAAATGCATCCTAAGTTGGAAGCTTCGAGAAGCAACAATGCGGGATTGAGTGATTTGCAATTAGTTCGAGGACCTATTATGACGGAGACTCAAGACGATGTTAAAGGACTCCAATCCAACACCTCCGTAGTTTGAAAACTCTTTTGATATATGTGATTATCTGAGTCAATTTGTGCACATTTTTTTTTACTATTATAACGAAATATAATACCCCATCCTACAAGTTGATAATTTTAAAACTATTGGTAAAGATTCCCAAAATCTATTAGAATAAAAAACATTTTAGTTGATAATTATAAATTTTGTTTTTGAAAATAATTGGTAACATTTGATTTTTTCTATTGAAATTTTAATAGGTCTAGGAATGTTGTTGCGAATTTATTCACTAATTGTTTTTTGTAACAACACGATTGTTTTGTTTTATTTTTAAAAAAAATTATTTTTAACCTATATTAAACTAGGATCATTACCCATACATGCTAAAAGCATTTTTAAAAAATCATAAAAAAAGGGTCAATTAGAGAAATGACTGACATCTAGAAATTAATTAGAGAAATAGTTAAATATCTTTAGACTTTAAATTTTTGTCATTTTTTATTCTTGAATTTTAATTAATCTTCAATATGAGAAGTAGTTTACAATTTTACCCTCCTATATTTCATTAGAGTTTTTCTTTTTCTTTTTTTTAAAAAATTTATTTTAAATAAATTATTTGTAACTACCTTTTGAATCTAGAAAAATAAAAAAAACTAAATAATTCTAAACAAAATATTAGTCAAACATAATTAAATAAATAATTATAAAATCAAGTAGTACACAGTGAAATCAGCGATTTTGAAAATTTAAAAACATTTACAAAATTTTAAAATTTTGTTCTTAACATTTAGAAGTATAGCTATACATCTCCTTCACATAAGTCGTACATACTCTCATTGGTTGGTGTGATTATTGTAAGCATGCTTAAATTTTAATTAAAAAATAATTGAGAATAGTACCTGACCTTGGATTTTATGACGACCTTAAAAACCCGTTTTTGAAGAAAATGAATAGTTTCTTTTTTATTCTTTCTTCTCGTTGAACAATCCCCGTGAAAACCCTCCATCTCTGCATTTGCCATTGACGATAGTCCCACATGGAAAAATCTGGCCTTAAAGAAACGTCTGCATTTCGTTGGGCTTCGATTCTCAAGACTTCGAAAGAGAGCGCTATCGGAGCCACGTTCCCGAAGATATAAACGTTTTCGGTATAAGCTTTCAAATCTCCGATATTTTTTCTAGTGTAAGTTTTCAAATCTCTCGAGTGACTCTATTGTATAATAATATTAGCGTCTAAAATCGACTCCCTACTTTAATGAGATTCTGTTTTGTTTTTTTTGTTTGTAGTTTTCGCATATGTTAGACATTGTTGGCACGTATTATGTACATATCATATGTTAGTTATTGTTTGCACCTATTATGTACATATCATATTAGAGTTAATGACTATATGTTAGTTAACTAACATATGACCATATGTTAGTAACGTTACTGTTGTCACTTGTATAAATTATGTGAATAACATTATTTCCTTTATTTATTTATTTTTAGTTTTTGCATAAGTTAGACATTGTTGACACATATTATGTATATATCATATTATAATAAGGGCGCAGATGTTGGTTACTATTACTCATGTATATATTTTGCTTAATTTTTATTATGTGGTCAAAAGTAATATCGAAATAATTTTATTTATCGTTTTTTTTTTTTGGTGATTTGGGAAGGGTTTGTGTTAGCTATATTTTAGGAATTCCTTTCTAACGATCTATAATTAGTATTTTATTTTTGCAATATTATAAAATAAAGAGTTAGTTAGTCATGCTTAAATTTAAAAAAATGACTTATTTTTTTATTATTTATTTTTGGTTAAATAATTAATTCGAAAATCACTAACAATTAAACGATTGGAGAGGAAAATATTTATCTCTCCCCCTATTTTTATTTACCAATGATTTAAACTCTTCTACAAAGTAATCATTCTTCCATTATATTCTAAAATCTATGTCATTGCCTTAACCTAACTTTTAAACATAAGCTTTAAGCCTTAAAATATAAATGTAAATGCGGAAGTAAGCATCGAATGGACTCATGCCACAACAAACTACGCTAGTCACTTGTCTCATGATTACTTGAAAAAAGTCTTAAAAGTAATGAGTATCTAAAATAAATATTTAACAAGAGACTTCGCTATTGAAATCAACCTGGCAAACATGCAAAACACATGCAATATATATTATTAATATTCTTTCTAATGGTACTTTTTTTATTTTTATTTATTATTATTATTATTTTTTTTAAAAAAAATCTGCTTCATGCAAATAGTTTAACGTGCATTACTATAATACACTGTAATTCTCATCTTTATCTAGGTTAAAGTCGACCTTAAGTATACCCTTTCACGTCGCGATTCCATGATAAATGACATTACATTTGTTGACTAGTATTAAAGATGTTTTTGAGGTAAATTCTAAGAGATGTTACATTCTAATTTAGAAATTTCTTTTTCAATGATAAAATAAATCATTAATAATTTTCTATAAAACGTGAGATATTACATTTGTGGCCTGTAATTATATTAAAGATGATTTTTGTTGGGTGGATCCACTCCTATTAATGGAAGTGGAGTCCTCTTTTTAGAAGGGTCATTACTCAATCATATTGTCTCATTATCCTAGACGATTCTAATACAGTTTTTTTTTTATATAGTGGAGAAGTAGGTATATTTGACGATAGTTACAAATTAATGTCATCAATAAATCCCGAATCTTAGGTTTCGAGAGAACCACTAATAGAAATCTTATATATAATAATTATAATTTATAGTCATAAATACCTTATATGACTATAAAAATAAGAGTTAGTATCCGGTGTCATGATTGAGTCATTTATGACATTTTATTATAGTAATCGTTGATCCATTAATGACACATATACATTGTCATGATTATGTCATTTATGACATTTTATTTTAGTCATGCTTGGTCTATGTCTATGTTTATGGGGCAATTAGGCAAATGTCTATGTTTAAATAAAATAAATATGAAATTTCTACTCTTCAAGATGATTTAAATTTATATCTAAATTTTATATTTTGGAATTTAGCAATTAAATGAATTTATTGTAAATGACATTTTTATCCTTTTTATACATTTATTTTTGAAACATTTAAGACTCTCAATATAGAGAACCCCTACCCAACTTCCTTAGAATCTTTTCCAAAAAAAAAAAAAAAAAAAAAAAAAAAAAAAAAGAATAAATAAAAAAAATTAAATTCAGAAAACAAATTTAAATTATAACTTTGAGAATCGAAGTATATGAGATTGGAAATATGTTGAACATTTGAAATATGAAATTTAAAATAACTCTATCATTCCCTTCCAATCGTCTACATATGCATACATATGTTGGCCTTTGATGGTGGAAAATTTTAATTGATATAAAAAAAAATATTAATGCCACCTGACATGTAGATCGCTTTTGAGTTTTCTTTTCATTTAGTTTCTTCTGAAACTCCAAAGACCAAAACACCAAAACCCATCCATCTCCCCCTACGAAGAAGCACGTTCTTTGAGTGTTGAGAATCGGTCAATGTCCTTGTAAAACAAAAAAGGAACAAAAATCAAAATCCATTCATCCCTCCAAAGAAGTACGACTGAATACATCCGCCAGCGTGTGTAAAGTTCCATCTTCTTCCACACCATAAGAGCGATCTTTCCCCCCGCCAATCATGACCCTCCGACCGAAACTTCTCCCACAAAAAAATGAACTAGTTGTCGTTGTAACCTCATGTGTCGTATAACTGCCTACATAATATAAATCACTGTCTGTCTATTATATTGACCAGAAGTACAAATCCTTACATATTTATGACGCCTCAAGACTAGTGTCTCCTGCTCTATACTAGTTTGCATATAAACTTCTCCCATTGTTGTGGAACCAAAATCCTTGCGATGTGAAATTTAGGAAGAGTTGCAAATGTGTGGATCAAGGAGATTGTAGTATTCTAATTTTCAACAGTGATCGTGAGTGTGGAGACAGTCGACGTTGAGGAAAAGATCGTGGAATTCCGAGTTTAATGTCTATTTTATAAATTCAAAAAACCAAATTTATTTCTATTTCCCGGGACATACCGACCCTACAACATTTGGATGCCAAGGAAATCTATAAGAATTAATTCCTAGGTAGGTGGCCATCATGGATTGAACCCATCACCTTATGCACTCCAATGCACTCTTTGACCAATTGAGTCAGTCCATGATGGTTATGGTTGGTCCATTTATGACTATCTATTTATGTCATATTATCGGTCTGCATGACATTTTTTTATTCCTATTTACAACTTGTTTTGTTTGTGTTTTTACCTATCAAGAAAGATTTATAATATGTAGCCACAAGTGTATCCAAAAGACGTTTCAACAAATATCATTTCATCTATAACTTAAACAATTTGTACAACATACCTTAGTAAAAAAACATTTCATGACAATAACAATACACTTGATAATCCTCAAATAATACATTCATTTTTTTCTTAAAATTTTCTTGCACTCTTGTACTTCATTATCCTTGCTTTGTAGTTGTGTTGATTATCATGAAGCACTTCAAACACACTATAGTGCAATCAAATGTACATGTTAGTTGAGGAATCGGTCAATAAAATGATCAATCTTTGAATTGAATTTTAAAAAAAAGAAAATGCATTATCGAAACTAATGTCAAGCCACCATAAAGTTACTACTATTAACCAACTTATCATAAAAAGAACTATTTGAAACAATGATATGAGAGAGAGAATGGTTTAAAAAAGTATATGGGAGAGAAGAAAAAAAGATAACATTAATCTTTTAAGACTCATCCTCCAACTATTGTTGGAATAAACTTTAATGAAATTGTTAATTAAGGAATTAGTGGGTAGAAAATTAAGAAATTAATGTGTTGTCAATTTAGGAGACTAATTAAGGAATTAGTAGATTTAGCAATTAGTGGGAAATATTTATGGAAAGAACTTGGAGACCAAGTTTGTAATAGGCTATAAATAAAGTGTTCCTTCATTGTGAATTATAGAGAGAAAACGTGAGAGTAAAAGTAGAGAGTTTTAGAGAGAAATAAAGTAAAGTATTTTGAGAATTTGTGTTTTATTGTTTGTTTTTCGAATTTAGTGTTTACAAATTGGTATCAGAGTCGATGGTGAACGTGACGGGTCAAATGTCGTTGCCACGATTGACGAAGGTAAATTACGAGAATTTGAGCATTCAGATGAAAGCACTTCTTGGATCTCATGATGCATGGGAAGTGGTCGAAAAAGGTTTTGTAGAACCAAAGAATACTGCGAATTATACGGCGATTGAAACCAAAGAGTTGAAAAAGACGCGTTCGAAAGATAAAACAGCATTATACATGTTTTTCTGTGCAGTTGACGAATCGGGTTCGAAAAGATTGCGAGTGCAACTACTTCAAAAAAAGAAAAAAGCACGGGACACTTTAGAGAAAGTGTTCAAAGGAGTCGACCGAGTGGAGCAAGTGCGTCTCCAAACTCTTCGCGGCGAGTTGGAGAGCATAAAGATAAAGGAGTTAGAAATCGTGTTTGACTACATCACGCGTGTGCAGACGGTGGTAAATCAACTTAATCGCAATGGAGAAAAGCTAAGGGATGCGTGAGTTGTTGAAAAGATTTTGAGATCGTTGACGGATAATTTTGAGAATGAGGTGTGCACGACAGAGGAGTCAAAAGACCTTGCGACGCTCACTGTTGACGAGTTTGCTGGTTCTCTTGAGGCACATGAGCAATGCAAGAACAGAGCAAGCGTTTCAAACCAAGGCAAAGGTACGATTTCTTTTGTGTAGAATGATGGCTTGACAGGGTCAATCCAGGGTGTTTTATGTACCAGATCTCAAAACAAATATTTTTGAGTTTGGGAAAACTCATAGAGAAGGGTTACTCTATATTCTTGAAAGATCGAGTGTTGCATTTGAGGGACAAGAAAGAGCGTTTAGCCGCTTGAGATGGAAAGAAATAGCATATATAGACTGTATTTAAGAAAAGTGAGAGAAAGATGTTTGTGAGTCGATGTAGAAGATCAAGCAATGTTGTGGCATCTTCATTTTGGTCATCTACATCATGGTGGACTAAAAGAGTTAGCAAAGAAGAATATGGTGCACGGGCTACCAGAGATGGACTACGATTGAAAGTTTTGTGAAGAATGCGTGTTTAGCAAGCATGCGAGAACCTTGTTTCAGAAGAAAGCAGAATATCGAGCGAAGCAACTGCTCAAGATGATTCATATGGATATATGCAGACCAATTATCCCCGCATCGTTCAACGGTAAAAGACATTTCATTACTTTTATTGATGATTTCTCACAGAAAACTTGGGTTTATTTTTTGGAAGAAAAATCAGAGGCATTAGAGGCGTTTAGAAGATTTAAAGTGATGGTGAAAAAGGAAACTGGTAGATAGATCAAAGCTATGCGTTCTGACAGAGGTGGAGAATATACTTCGACGGCGTTTAGGAAGTATTGTGAAGAGCAAGGCATAAGACGATTTCTAACCGCACCATACACTCCTCAATAGACTAGTGTGGCCGAGAGGAAAAATAGAACCATTCTTGATATGGTTTGAGCAATGATGAACAGTAAAAGTATGCCAAAGGAAATTTGGGCGGAAGTAGTGCAGTGCGTAGTGTATGTACAAAATCGGTGTCCACATGCGAAGTTAATTGATAAAACACCGCAAGAGGCATGGAGCGGACGAAAGCCGACAATTTTGCATTTTAGAGTGTTTAATAGTGTGGCTTATGCACACGTACTTGATCAGTGAAGAACGAAGCTCGAAGACAAGAGTAAGAAGTATGTGTTTATTGGCTATGATGAAAGAACAAAAGGGTACAAGCTACTTGATCCAATAAGAAAGAAGATGATGGTGAGTCACGATGTGTGAGTAAATGAAGAAAGTGAATGGAACTGGAACAATTCGATAGAAGTCAGCATCGAAGTTGAAAAATTACCAGTCGTTGCATCAATGAGTTTGCCAAGAGAGCCTGAAACAACTGAAGAAGAAGAAGACGAAGAACTGCAACAACCCAGAATACAGAGTTTGCAAGAATTGTATGATGCGACAAATGAGGTGCATTTTGTGTGTCTTTTGGCAGATGCGGAGAGTATTAGTTTTGAGGAAGCAGTACGAGATGAGAAGTGGCGAACCGCAATGGATGAAGAGATCAATGCGATTGAGCGCAATGATACTTGGAAGTTAATAGAATTTTCGAATGCAAGTCAGCCGATTGGTGTGAAGTGGGTATTCAAGAAGAAAATAAATGCACAAGGGAAGATAGAGCGATACAAGGCAAGGCTTGTTGCGAAGGGATACAAGCAGAAAGTCGGAATAGACTATGATGAAGTTTTTGCTCCAGTTGCGAGAATGGAGACAATCAGATTGTTCATTTCGCAAGTGGAACAGTTTAGATGGCTGATTTATTAAATGGACGTCAAGATGACATTTTTGAACGGTGTGCTTGAATAGGAAGTGTTCATTGAGCAACCACCTGGATATGTGAAAATTGGAGAAGAGAAGAATGTGCTAAAATTGAAGAAAGCGCTTTATGGGTTGAAGTAAGCACCGCGAGCGTGGAATACTCGCATTGATACGTATTTCAAGGAGAACGAATACAAGCAGTGTTCTTACAAAGCATGCGCTTTACACAAAGTAGAGTAGAGGTAATGTGATACTTGTTGCTCTTTATGTTGATGATCTGATATTTATGGGTAATAGTAATGCGATGATAGAAGAGTTTAAGAGCACAATGATGCGAGAGTTTTGAGATGAAAGATTTGGGCTTACTGAGATATTTCCTCGATTTGGAGGTTAAACAAGAAGAGACTGGAATCTTTGTATCGTAAGAGCAGTATGCTAAAGAGATATTGAAGAAGTTCAAGATAGAAAATTGTAATCTGGTTGCAACACCAATGGAACCAGGTACGAAACTTTTAAAATTTGATGAAGGAGAACGTGTAGATGCAAGCAAATATCAAAGTTTGGTGGGAAGCCTTCGCTATCTCACATGCACAAGGCTAAACATTGCATTGAGTGTTGGCATTATAAGTCAGTTCATGGAGAAGCTAGTTTATACGCATTGGAAGGTGTTGAAGCAAATTTTACGATACATCCAAGGAACAGTGTCACTTGGGATGTTTTATTCGAAAGCAGAAGATTACAAGTTGATTGGTTACTCAGACAGCGGTTGGTGCGAAGACATAGACGATCAGAAGAGTACAGGGGGATATGCATTCTTTATGGGCAACGCAGTTTTTACTTGGCAGTCAAAGAAGCAACCGATTGTGACGCTTTCGACATGCAAAGTTGAATATGTTGCAGCTTCATGGTGCTTTTGTCATGCAATATGGGTGAGAAATTTTTTAAGCAAGATGGAGTTAAAGCAACTTGGTGCAACTTGGTGCCACAGTAATTCAAGTAGACAACAAATCAACAATTTAGTTAGCAAAGAATCCAGTGAATCATGAAAGAAGTAAACATATTGATGTTCGTTTTCATTTTATCCAAGATCATGTGATGGAAGGAAATGTGGAATTGAAGCATGTAGCAAGTGAAGATCAAGTTGCGGATATTTTCACAAAGCCGTTGCCGAAAGTATTGTTCGAGAAATTCAAGAAGATGATTGACATGACAGATGGAAAAAGCATTTAAGTTTATGGAGGAGTTTTGTTGGAATAAACTTTAATGAAATTGTTAATTAAAGAATTAGTGGGTAGAAAATTAAGGAATTAATGAGTTGTCAATTTATGAGACTAATTAAAGAATTAGTAATTAGTAAGAAATATTTATGGAAAGAACTTTGAGACCAAATTTGTAATAGACTATAAATAGAGTATTCCTTGATTGTGAATTGTAGAGAGAAAATGTGAGAGTAAAAGTACAGAGTTTTAGAGAGAAATAAAGTAAAGTATTTTGAGAATTTGTTTGTTTTTCAAATTTAGTTTTTACAACTATATGGTCAAAAAAATCTCACAAGATTACATTAGTCTGAGCAATCATGGAAACAAAGATAGAGATTGATGATAATCCTCCAACTATATATGATCAATAAAATCTCACATTACTAGCCTTGGTAGATAGTTAAGCCAAAAGAATAAAAATAATCTAAGACTAATGAACATATTGGATTCTCTTAGGCGATGTTTGTTTGCCATGTTTAAGGAGGATTTTGATTGAGGATTTATTAACTCCTCTTTGGAAAACTACATCTAAAAGAATTTTTGTAACTACTCAAAATAACTCACCATTTTTACTATTCAAAATAACTCACCATTTTTACTATTCAAAATAACTCCTCATTTCTAACCACTTATTTCTAATAATTCATTTATAACTATTCAAAAGAACTCCTAATTTCTAATCATTCATTTTTTATTCCTCAAAATAATTCATTTTAATCACTCATTTCTAATAATTCTCTTTTTAACTATTCAAAATAACTACTCATTTTAAATTTACATCCAAACAAGTTATTGTTTCTAACTCTTCTACATTAAAACAACATCCAAGCGATTATTTAACTACAATTCTCAATTTCTAACTACTCAAACTAACTCCTCAACCAAAACCTCATCCAAACACATTCTTAAACACACAAAACTTCATCTTGTACACATATGTCAAAAGGAAAATAGAAAACACCCAATTAAGCACACCATACTAAACCTTTATAATGGATCCCTATAATTTTAAAAACTAGAATTTATCCCTATGATTTTAAAACTAGAATTTAGTCTCTATAGTCCGGTAAAACCTAAAATATAACCTTTGTTGTTTGTAATCGCTAGCGAATTAAATATTGAAAATTCACTATCATGCATAGATGATGTGATTTTTTTGTTTAGTTAGTCACTTAATTCTCAATTTCCATCAATGACACATAAATAAACAACTTTCAATTACTTAATTTGTAAACAATTGGAACAGGACCATTTCTTTTAGATATTATCAAATCATATGAACTAAATTCTAGTTTTTAGAATCGTAAGAAATAAATTTTAACATTCTTTAACCATAAGAATTAAACTGTAACTTTCTTTTAAACCATAGGAACCAAATTTATAATTTTATTATAAAAGAAGAATTATTTTTCTAAGTACAATTATAAAATAATTTATCATAACAAAGACGAAAGATTATTATTGTTGAGATGAATGTTTATAGGCTAATTAAACCACCAATTATTGAATAATAATTAATTAATTAATTACAAATTCGAATCTCAAATGTTTATTGAATTAAAAAAAAAGAACATTTACCAATTACTATAGTCGGTAGTCCAAATATATTTTAGATTTATTATAACTCAACTTAATCGATCCTTCCTAAAGGGATGCCTCAAAACGCCGCTTAAAGAAACATACTATGACACACTATTTTCAAGGGCAGCCCATTGAAATAAATTCAAAACTAATTTTTAAATTTATACCTATGTAGCAAACATGATAAATACGGCAGCCCATTGAAATAAATTCAAAACTAATTTTTTAATTTATACCTATGTAGCAAACATGATAAATATCAAACACAATATTCTACGAGTACATTTAAGAAATAAGGAACTAAACTAAACGTAAATATTATCACTTGAATAGTGTTCGAGTTATATAATGTAAGAACACACCAAGTTACTTCTCAAAAAAAAAAAAAAAAAAAAAAAAAAAAAAAAAAAAAAAAAAAAAAAAAAAAAAGAGAAGAGAGAACACCTAAGTTGATTTTGAGGTCTCTTTATTTGAGTGGTAAGGTATATATGGACTTTGAGAAGACTTCATAAAGTCAAATTTCATTCATAAAATAAGATTCCATGTTTTGGTGGGGTAATGCGTGCAATATGGATTTGGCGGACTAGAAAAATTTGAGGATTATTTTATGAATAATAATATAAAAAGACTTTTTAAATTTTTTTTTTTTTTTTTATGAATGTTAAAATTTTAGAAAAAAATTAAAATACGAAAAAAAAATAAATTTTATCAAATTAAATTGATTATCTCAAAATTGATGGGTTCAATCATTTGGAAATATTTTGTTATGTTATAGAATATTTTTTAAAAAATCTCTATATTTAAAATAGATATACCAAAATCTGTTATCTACCACGATTATGAGATTTTAATCCATAACCAAAAGGTTACTAAGTGATACATATGCTACTTGACTATTACTCCTTTTGACAACAAAATTTCTTTAAATATCTTTATGGGTAAATATATAATGTTCTGTCCACTTAAACCTAACTGTTTTTTTATGACTCGAGAAATTGGAGTTTTGCTCCTCTAAACCCAGTTCATTATTGATTCGTTCTTAAATTGTGATACCGCAATATATTGATTGGAAGCAAAATTAGAAATAGAAATTTATCACCATAGCCACCTTACACTTGAGATCTCAAGGGAGCACACCCTCAAAGCTCCAACATTCGACCACTGCACCACCCCAACTAAATTAGTTAAAGCTGATATTTCACATTTTCATCTCACATAGTTCAACTCTATAAGAAATTATTTGCAAACACATTTTATTTTATTCAAAAGAGATAATTGGAATAAGATTCACATATTTATTATTAAAAAAATATTTTTTTATTTTATAGATTTTGGGTAAAGTTTCTATTTAGCCATTTTTTTTTTCAAAATACTCTTATCTCTCTTATTTCAATGGTGCTCAAAATGATAAAACAATTTATGACCTAATAAAATGTTGAGTAGAATGATGATTAATGACTAACTTAATTTCAATAAATTGATGATGTAATTATTATTTTTTTAGTTTAATTTTGTAACACAAGAACCAAATAGAAAATTATTAAAAATGAACATTTCCCTTTATTATTTAAAGTCATTAATCTCAACTTTAAAAGGGAGAGAGAAGGCCAATTTGACACTTGATAAATATAGTGAAAGTATCATATAATTAACTTATAAATAACTTTTCTCAAAAAAAAAAAAAAAAAAAGCTTATGAATAGCTAGAGTTGGAATGCATTTAAATTTCAAGAAATTACAAAGCAAACAGTGGGATACATTTTTTTCCCCCAATTTCCCTCAATATTTAAAAATGATATATTTTGGATTTTAAGGAAACAATGAGAAAGATCAATGTTGTGGTTGGGAGGGAAGAGGAAGATGGCCCTTTTCTTGCAAGCTCTTCACAGTTTCATAAATGCATTGTTTGATTGGTGTGAACTCCATTCCCAATGACTTCAGCTTCTCAATTGTATATTTGTAAGGCTTCTTCTTTGGATTCACTTCATCAGAACACCTAAAAATTGAATCAAATTATAAACTCATAATTATCTCAACAAGTATAATGTTATTCCTTATCTATAAATTCATGAATTTCTTCTTATCTAGTCGATTTGGAATAATGATCAAATTCTCAACATATTCTTCTTAGATAAAATATCACCTATTGTCAAATAGTCCTTTTTCCGAATTGCACTTGACCATATTATTTTATTTATTTATGTTTTAAGCAAACACATTTTTCTTTGAAATCCACCCATCAACCACATATTTTAATTTCTTAAGACGATATCATTGAGACTCACAACTTCTTTATTGTATGGTCGGAGAGTTTTTCATCAATTAAAATTAAGTTAGGAGCATGATTCTGATACACTATTTGTTAGGCACAACAATTCCTACATATCTTTACATTCATATGATACTGTTTATTATGATACGGTCGAATTCTCAGTATCTAATAGATTTCCAAACTTTCAATTTCACGTTTAATAAAGATTTTAGCAAAGAACTTACTTGGTGGGAAGAGGGTATTCGGGAAAGAATTTGGAAAGAATATCGACCAATTCTCCACGGTGAAGCATGCTTTCGACACATATATATCTGCCTGAGGCCGAAGGAGTTTCATAAACCAAAAGATGAGCTTTTACGACATCCTTAACATCAACATAACCTTGTACAGCATTCACATATGTCTTTGCAGATCCTGTCAGATACTTCATTATATGAACCACACTTGCATTCACACCTGCTTGCAACAATGGCCCCAACACCAACATTGGATTTACCACTACTAAATCCACTTCTCTTTGTTTTGCTACTTCCCATGCTGTTTGTTCTGCTATTGTCTTTGCATAGCAATACCAATTCTGTACATATTTAATTTCCATAGTTACAAAATTAGGAAATAGAGCTCTTATTATTTTTCTAAGTTAATTAATTGGGGTTTGTTGTATGTTATCAACCTTGGTGTTCTTGCAAAAGTCAAGGTCACTCCAACAAGACTCATCCACCACTGTGTCTGGGCTCCGGTTAGGGTTCATGTAGACGGTTCCGATCGATGAGGTGAACACCACTCGTCGCACTTTTGCTTCGGCGGCAGCGGCCATGACGTTCTTTGTCCCAATTATGGCTTGCTCCACTTTTTCCTGATTTTTTTTTTTTAATGTTGGGATTACAAATAAAATGTTAAATTTATTGTAATATATATGTTCGAAGCATTCTAAGTTCAATTACAGTTAAATAAATTCCGGCTATATTACTTTGGCCTACAAAATTGTCAGAATTTTTAGGTTGAATTTAATTAGATTAAGTTCCAACTCTAATCCCTTGATTTTTAAAAACTTAATCTACAATATAAAGACAACTTCCAATTATAAATTTCTAGTTTTTGTTATTTAACATGCAAACTATTTTTAAAAACTAGAAAATAGAGTTTTCCTAAACTTATTTTTGTTTTTGTAATTTGGGTAAGAAATATTCAAATGCTTTCTTAATAACCAATTACAAAAATGATAAGAAATTAAGTTCAATTTTGAAAAACTAAAAACGAAGAAGTTTTTACGGGATCATCCGTCACCGGAGACGCGGTGTGGAAAACGCCATGACAGCCCATAATGGCAGCTTGTAGGCTATCAAAATCAAGAAGATCAGCACTAAACAAAGACAATCTCTCATGAGCTCCTTCCAAGTCTTTCAAATGAGCATTTTTTTTATCATCAGCATTTCTAACAGTTCCTCTAACAGTGTAGCCCTTCTCAAGAAGAAGCTTCACAAGCCAAGAAGCAATGAACCCTCCGGCGCCCGTAACGCACACGATTTGGCCGGAGACTTCTAAGGAATCGATCGGCATGTCGATATATGAAAAGGGTTTGTTTTGTTTTGGGGTTTGAAATGAAAGAGAGAAGGTGTGTAGTAGAATTTAGGATGAGATGGATACAAAAAATTGTGGAAGTTTTGGGTGGCTTAAAAGGAGAGGAATTCACCTACCATAACTTAAAAAATTAGCACATGGTTGTTGTTCATATTTAGATTTTTTACATTTGGCTCATATTGACCATATTTTGGTCGAAAGAGAGACCTCAACAACCACCATGCTCCAATGAGGTTGGATAATTTTTGTATAATTTACATTAATTCAAAGAACAATTCTTTCTTTGTTTTATTAATAAAGAGTGGAGCACAACTGGTATTCGGTTAACGAAGAGTTAATAAGCTTGATCGTCTAAATTAAAAAGTATATATTTCTTTTTTTAAGATTATAACAATTAAAGGTGGAGATTTTAACTTATGATTTTTTAGTTTATGGGTGTAGATTAATGTCGCTGGACTTTTGACTATATTTCTCTTTCTCAACATTGTCAAACGTTCACGAATATTCCCTCAAAAGTTTTGTAACATTAATTACATTAATTTTTATATATAAAAACAAAAACTACGGATGATCTGATCACATCCAAATATTAGAATATGTATCCAATTCAATTGATTTTTCTTTTAATATTTGTATGGGTGAACACTCGACTATACTTGTTGTCAAAATACTTTGTAAAATAAAATTTTTAAGTCAACGCATGAATTGACTCATAACTTCTAACTAATTATTTTATGATGAGAAATATTTGCATGATGCCCAGGCAACATGCAGTCATTGAGGTGGCTAAATCTTAGCTATCCAATTTTGAAAAATAATCATTTAAAAGAAAAAAAAATGAATGGCTTAGTGGGTGGAGCATGCAAATATTCCTCTTTTATGATTTACCAAACTATTTAAAGAAAAATTGCACAAACCACTCTTGAAGTATGGTGTTTGTAACAATTTGGTGCTTAAACTTTCAATTTGATCAATCACTTCTCTTAAACTTTGATAAGTGTTGCAATTAACCCCTTGAGTTAAAATTTAGAGATTTTCAAATGTACGAGAAGGGTAAATTTGCCCTATAATTTATTTTTGTCCTTTTTAATTAATAAAGAAGCTACTTTACCATTTTTCTTTTTTTTGTTGAAATGGAATTTTTATAAGCAACACCTTCTTCTTCATTGCTAAAACAAATTAGTGTAAAACATAATAAAAAAAGGGAGCGAGCTACAGAGAAATAAAAGAGAGAGCAAAGGAAGATTGCTTTGTGTTTCACTAATTGTGTGAATTGAGTTAATTTTTACAGACGGGATAGGAACCCTAAATAAATACAGAGTAAAGAAGAGAGTAGGTAAGAAGAAATTAACAAGGAATTGACAATTAATACAACACCTAATAATGCTAAACCCATAAGCAACACAACACAGTAATGATAAGAAGACTCCTAAGTACAACAATAATTATGATAATGAATGGGTTGTAATAGCCTCCCTCAAACGAGGTGTGGGAAGCTCCTGAAGCTGAGTTTGAACCGTAACGAACTAAACGGCTGTGGCGAACATGAGAGAAGTTGATCACTGGACCTAACGTGGCGAACATCAAGTTTGCCTGAGAGAAGTTGATCTCGGATAAAATGGTCATCCATCTCACTAGGTTTAGTGTGAGCATGAAATATAGGATTCCGAGTCAACGCTGTAGCAGAAATGTTGACACACCACGTGATGGGAACTGTGGAAAGAGTGATTATGAGATCAGTAAGCAGAGATCAAAGCCACTAGATTTCATACGCAACATGGGAAAATGGCTCTATATTCTAACTCTATGCTCGAACGAGCCCCAACTGCTTACTTTTTGGAGGATCACGAGATCAAGGACGAATCAAAATAAACACAATATCCACTCACTGATTTGCGATCATTGAGAGAAGCAGCTCAGTCATCATCTGAAAACCCGGTGAGATTAAACGTACCAGCTGGTTGAATACTTAAGCCAAGTCGTTTGGTACCTTGAAGGTACCGCAACACACGTTTCAAAGCTTTCCAATGTAGATCATGAGGGGCTTGATTGAAATGACTAAGCTTATTGATGGAGAATGCAATATCTGGCCGCGTGTGTTGTAGATAGTGTAAAGAGCCAAGAATGTTGCGGTATAATTGAGGATCACAAAGCAGCTCACCATGAAATTGAGATAACTATTTTCCTGATACCATTGGGGAAGGCACTGGTTTGAGATGTTGTAAACTGTGTTTCTCAAGAATTTTTTGATTATATGTTTCCTGTGTGAGTAAAAGGCCTTGCCCATGGGAATGAATTTGAACCCCCAGGAAGTAATGTAACCTCCCAAGGTCTTTAACAGCAAACATAGATTGTAGTTGACCAATAATTTTATCCATGATGTGAGTATTAGAGCCAGTCAAAAGTAAATCATCAACATAGACCAATAGAAAGACTATGCCAGCGGAACTATGAAGGGTAAACAAGGAGATATCAGCCTTGGATTGAATGAACTTGATACTATGAAGGTAAGTACGTATTCATCGTACCAAGCACGAGGAGCTTGTTTAAGCCCATAAAATGCCTTTTTTAACTTATATATGTGATTTGGAAATCGAGGATCAACATATCCTTGCGGTTGAGGAGTATAGACCTCTTCATGAAGAGTCCCATGTAGGAATGCATTAGAAACATCAAGTTGTCGAAGAGGCCAATGCCAAAAAATTGCCAAGGTCAACACTATGCGAATAAAGGATGGTTTGATAACCGGAGAGTATATTTCACCATAGTCAATCCCGGGTGTTTGGAGAAAACCACGAGCAACTAGCTGTGCTTTATAACGATCAATATTCCCAAGAGAATCCCATTTAATCTTGTAGACCCATTTGGTGCTTACAAGATGTCTAGAAAAGCTCGAAGGAACTAAATCCCTTGTTTGTTGCTGAGAAAGAGCAGCAAATTCTTTGTTCATTGCATCTTTCCACTGAGGAACCAAACATGCATCTTTGTAAGTTGCAGGTTCAACACGTGACCAATCAACTGGTTGTGTTAAGCCACTAAATAACAGATTTGGCTTACGAATCCCTACCTTTGCGCGAGTGACCATAGGGTGTTAATTTAAGGTTTCTGACTGAACAAAAGGCCGAATAACCGACTGTTCGATCGTAACAGGTATAGAAAATGTGCTTGCGGGGATAGGGGTAGAAGGCAGACTGTAAGAAGTACATGAGGTGACCATTTAACCAAGTTTATGCTAAACAAGCAATGTATCGGGACTGAGCTGTGTGGGATTGATTTGGTGAGAATGTGTAACAAAAGATATGGGAATTGGCAGCCATGTTTGAAGTAGGGTAGAGCGCATATCAGTGGCTGTCAATTGTTGTGAACAATTCCTCAATGGGAAAATTGGTCTCATTAAATAATACATTCCTGCTGATAAATAGCCTCCCTAAAGGACTTAGACATTTGTATCCCTTATAAGAGTCATGGTAACCAATGAAGAGACACTTCTCAGTATGAAAATTGAGTTTGTGAGTCTGAAACGGTCTAGTGTAAGGATAGGAGGTCGTGCCGAAGACTTTGAGAAACTGATAGTCTAGAGTCTTGCGATGTATCAGCTCAAAAAGAGACTTTTGGTTTAACACTATAGTTGGCATTCGATTAATTAAGAATGCGGCCATGTGAAAAGCTTTCCACCAATATGTGAGGACATACCGGTTTGAGCAAGGAGTGATAACTCGGTTTCAACAACGTGCCTATGTTTTTTTTCCACCTGCTCATTTTGTGAACTAGTATAAGTACAAGATAATTGCACAGCAATACCCTCTTCTTTGCAGACATTAATGACTGGTTTGAACTCACCTCCACCAACACACCTAATGACTTTGATTTTAGATTCAAGTTGCCTTTCAACCAAGGTTTTAAATTCTTTAAAGATGTGAACTGTTTCTGACTTATAGTGCAGCGGATAAATCCAAGTGTGTCTGCTATAATCATCTAGAAAAGTAACATAATAGTAATGTCCTTTGTTTGATTTAATAGGAGCTGGTCCTCATAAATCCATGTGATAAGGGCTAAGGGTTTGATGCACGCGAGGTTGAAACCAAAAAAGGTAACTTATGAACTTTTCCAAACTTATAAGCTTCACAAAACAATAATTTGTCATTGCCTTTAACAGGAGTCTTACAAGTAGAGAGATTTTGATTTAGAATTCTAGATGAGGAGTGGCCCAATCTTTGGTGCCACATGCCCTTTGTATAAGCAACAAAAACAAAAGGTGAATTATACTTCAAATCCTCCTTGTGTTCAGGTAGAGCAAACTTCACGCTGGTAACTTGAACTTCAAAAGTGACTTCAACTGTAGGCAAAGGAAACTAGTAGCAGCTTCTCCAAAATAAACCACTCGATAAAGACCTTGTTCAAGCCTCCCTATGATCTGAATTTCCTTGGTTTTTGTGGCCTTAACAACACAAGAAACATCATCAAATTCAATAGTAATTACATTATCTCGTGTGAGTTTAGATATGCTAATCAAGTTCTTCTTCATTTTTGGTGCATACAAGACATCTTTCAGTATGAAAGTCACACTTTTATATGTAAAATAAATGGTTCCCATGCCAAGTATTGGAACCTTAGATCCATCACCAACAATAATAGAATTTGTACTTGAGGATTCACCACGCAAGTTCATCCTTCCCATAGTGGCCGTGATATGGTTTGTAGCACCACTATCAAGATACCAGCCCTCATCCCGAAGAGTCTCGAGATAGGCCATCAGTTCAGCAGTTTCAGAGGGAGCAAGAACAGGAGCTTAGTAAGCCACAGATCGTGGGGCAGGATTAGTCGTAGGGTTATATCTGTGATAGAAGACAGCAGCAATGTGGCCTATTTTTCCACAAATTTGACATTTTTCAGTTGTGTAAGGAGCATATCAATCTTGTCCCCTCCATTTTCCTCCTCGCCCCTTCTGATTTGAATTCCCCTAAGGTGGGGAATTCTTTGAAGAGGAGGGATAGCCATTGTTCTTAGAGCTACTAGAACCATATTTATCACTTTTTTTTATTTCCATATTGTCCTTCAGTAGGCCTCTTAAATTTGTTAGTAGAAAAAAGATTAGTCGAAGCCTGATTAATGGAAACATTACTTCTGAGAAATTGACGTGTTTCTTGCCTTCGTTCAAATGATGTCAGTTTATATTGAAGGCCCAGACATGTCATTTCTTGACATCTAAGAACACAGACAACGGGATTGTACTCTTTATCCAATCCTGCCAAAGTGTAGGACACCAAGGTCTTAGTGTCAATAGGATTTTCAGTCATCATCAGATTATCGCTGTATTTTTTCATCTTAGCCATGTATTCCCCCATTTTCATAGTTCCCTTACAGGTTTACTGAAGCATTTGTCTATTATAATCATTTTGAGTCCTAAAGTGAATCCCATAACATTCTTCAATAGCCTTCCAGAGAGTATAGGAAGTGTTATACCCCATGACCTGAGCAGCCATTTCAGAAGTTATGGAGTTATATATCCAGCCGACTATTAACTGGTCAGTTGTAGTCCAAATATCATGTTCAGGATTTGTAAAGATCAATCCCTCGGGATCGTCTTCTGATGGTGGAATAACCATAATTTCTTCAGGACATTGTTTGTACCCGTCAAGGTGTCTGTGTATTTTTTGACTTAGCAAAAGAGGCATCACCACTCTTTTCCAAAGGAGAAAGTTATTTTTGTCAAGTTTGATACCAGTTCCCTAGGTCATGAGACTTGAACAAGATAGGTATCCGATAGGTATATCTTTGTGTTTGTGAGTATACCTTCTTTTTTGGCATTGGAGATTCTTGCGTTGATTTCTGCAGCTATCGACTTCCCTTTCGTAGCTCGAGAATCAACTTCAGTAACTTTGGTCCTTCCTTTTGCAGCAGCTCGATCAGCGTCAAACTTCTCACGAATCTCTTCAGTTGAAGGGTTTCTTGATCGATCATCTTTCGTCACCGATGGATCAGCCATAGTGCTCTGATACCATGAATAAAAAAGAGAGCGAGACAGAGAAACAAAAGAGAAAGCAAAGGAAGATTGCTTTGTGTTTCACTAATTGTGTGAACTGAGTTAATGCTTACAGACGGGGTAAGAACCCTCAATAAATACAGAGTAAAAGAAGAGAGTAGGTAAGAAGAAATTAACAAGGAATTGACAATTAATACAATACCTAATAATGCTAAACCCATAAGCAACACAACACAGTAATGATAAGATGACTCCTAAGTACAACAACAATTATGATAATGAATGGGTTGTAACAAAAACCCGCTTTCACAACCCTCACATCCATTAAGCTACTCTCGACAACAACTTTCGCATGAACTGCTTTCGATAAATTTTCGGTTGATTCCATCAATTCTAGTGGAGTAGCAAAACTATTGCCGGCTAGTTCTATAAGTCATAACAATGGCGATGAAGATTCTAGTGGAAAATATAAGTTAAAACAAATAAATGGTAAGGATACCGACGACGAAATTGACAAAATTCATTGTAATTACATGGAGAAATCTTCAGAGAGGGAGAGTATGAAGAATCCTTAATCTCATAAGCAACAGAGCAAGCCTGGGTTTTTAGAGATGCAATAAAATTCTTTTTTGCTTATAATGGAAATAATTTCTCCCTCTAAAAAGTTGCAGGTTTTTAGAGAGAGAAATTATAACTAAAATGAGATATGGCTGATTTTTTTTACCAATGAACAAGGTGTTGCTCAAAAAAATTCCATTTCAACCAAAAAGAAAAATGGTAAAGTAGCTTATTTACTAACTAAAATTTACCCTTTTCATACATTTGAAAATCTCTAATTTCTAACTCAGGTTAATTGCAACACTTATCAAAGTTTAAAGGAAGTAATTGATCAAATTGAAAGTTTAAGCACCCAATTGTTACAAACACGATACTTCAAGGGTGGTTTGTGCAATTTTTCCTTTATTTAACTACTAAATCATATTGTGACGGACTCCATTGTTTATATTGGTAAATATTTTTCTTCTTCTAGATATTAATATAGAAAAAGAGAAAGACATTTGATGAATGTTGTTATAATAGAAAAAAATATGGATAAATTATAAATTTGGTTCCTATAATTTAAAGAATATGATTTAAAAAGTAAGAATTTAAACTTTATAATTTAGGGAGAGTTAAAATTAGTCCAAACTAGAATATAGTTCATATGGTTAGATAAAATCTAAAAAATATTTCACATATTCATAGTTTTTGCTTAAGGGTTGGAGCAACAAATCCTGTAGTTTCCTTGTAGTTTCTAATACATTGAAGATATAGTTGCGTTATGCCTAATTTGCTAATTTGACCCACATTTTTATAGTTGTTGACAAATCAAGTATAGTGGAATTAACTTTTTATATGTAAATGATGTGATTTTTTTAATCCAATCAGTCACAATTCATATTGTCATTATTGACACATGGATAATTACATTCTACATATTTAATTTGTTAATAACCATGAATGACATAGACTATTTTTTAGGTTTTTATCAAATCATAAAAATTAAATTCTAATTTTTTCCTAATTATTTCACTAAATTTTAATTTTTAAAATCATAAATATTAAAAATTAAATTTCTTGCAATCATAAAACTAAATTTTATAAATTACACAATAATGATTGAAGGTATAAAAAGACAAACAATAGAAAATATAAGCTTGGAAAATAAAGTAAGGATGATAACATCGAAAAATAGGATAAGCTTTGGAATCACCGGTGTCCAAGGCAGGCTGAGTAAAATATTGTTAAATTGTTAAATGAAATATTGTATGATATATTATAATTAAAAGATTAATCTTTTTTTTAAGCAAAAAGGTTAATCCCTTTTAAATATCGTTGAATTTAAACATATAAAAAAATGGTTAAATGTCCCGCTTCCCTGCAGACCTGGCTGCCGGCCGGCGACCCGTACAACCGGCGATATGACAACCCAATTTTATTTTATTACTTTTATTTTTCTGTTTTATTTTTCTTTTATTTTTGTGAACTTATTTGCCGGTTACTTTTTTCTTTTATATATATATTACTTATTTATTTAAAAAATATTATTCTAAAAGCGTATATTTCAAAATGATATTTTTTGCGTGCACAAAATATTTTACCAAATAAATCTGTTAATTTTTTTTTTGACATATAATATCACTTGTTCTTAAATATCCATTGAAAATTAATATTTAAAATAATAAGAAAAAAACTACATCTCATAACTTAATGTCTATATATATATTTGAGTTCAATAATCATTACTACAATTTTAGCTTTCTATGACAATTTTAAATTGTCATGATTGACTTATTATGACAATTATGTCCAAAAATTTACTTTGTCATAGTATCTCCTATCATAGTAAGTTTTTTATAACAGATAATAACAATGTCATAAAATATAATTTATGACAATTATAAAATTGTCATAAAAAAAATTTCATGCAACTAAAAATTGTCATGAATCAGTGAAATTTATGACATTTTATAATTGTCATAGATTATGTTATTTTTATAATTTTAACTTTTGATACCATGACAGTTTTAGAATGTCATAATGTAGGGTTATTTTTTCAAATAAAAATAAATCGTAAACTATCATGAATTCATATTTCATGACAGTTATAATTGTCATGATTTTTAATTCTTGATAGTTTAAAATTGTCAGAGAAGAAATAACATGACATTTTTTAAATTAGAAAATTGAATGCATCCTATTTATTTGTTTATATAATTATTTCACATTAATTACATTAAAACCTATCAATTAAAAAATTGTAATATTTAAACTTGAAAATAATTATGCATTTTTAAGATAATGTCACAATCCACATAGATGTTAAACTTACTTTATTAATCTAAATTCAAATAAAGTCTTGGACAAAGTAAACAATATATAAAATTTATAAATTACAATTAATATTTTATAAAGCTAAGAAAAAAATTAAATACTTTGATAACTTGTAAATAACAGTAGACGCAAATGATCACCTTGAACAAAGTACCTACAAAATGTAATAGTAAGACTTGGAATTAGAAATTACAGCTATTCATCCACTATATTTGTTCATTTACTAGAGGCATAAAATTCAAACTTACTAAATAGGAGAGAAAGGATCTACTCACAACTTAGTTCTTCATAAGCTTAACTCTTTGAACCTGAAAAGTAAACATGAACTTCGTTATCTGGTTGATCGCATTGTGCAGTAACAAAAAATTACTTTAAGAGTAGAACTTTTCAATAGAAATTTGAACTCCATCTCTAAACAAAGCCAAAACACTTAAATGACTAATAAAAACCTAAGTGCAAGCTAGAGTCCACATTTTCATTGCAATATAGTTCTCGAAAAATATTCAATTGATTTATGGTCAAATTTGTACCTGTACAAAAACTGAAGGTTGGCGAGACGTCGATAGTCTTTGTTCCTCTTTCTCTTGTCTTTCTAACACTAACCATGTAATTCGACTCCATGGTCAAGATTGTCCTAACTATACTATAGTTGAATTTCATTAAAAGATTGGTCAAGTAGAAGTATAGAAGAAATTATTCAGACAAACAAGAACCTTAGAATATCATATTTAAAATAATAATACTAATAATAATAATAATAATAATAATAATAATAATAATAATAAAATAGACAAAAGCTCAATTATCTATCATTTAGTACTCATATAATGAATTTAAAAGGTAATAAATAAAAAAGAATCACAATCATCTTGGGTTCTCCACCAAAAACTATACTTAAAAGCAGAAACAAAGTTGCACGAACATATTTGTACATTTGAAGTTCCAGGAATAATGCTTTTCTTGTGGGCCTTAGCTAACAGAAAATGTTTCATGGGTTGAGTTGGTTCTAATATTAGTTCTCAATATAAGTACAAAGTCATCAACAATAATTTATCATCATACCTATTAAACACAAATGGAAAAGACTATAAACTAACACTAACCATATAATTTAGCACCATGGTCAAGATGTAAATATGAAATGAGAAGTAAAAATAATAAAGACAATTTACATAGAGGAAAAAAAATGTTGCCTTAATTATTTGTCTTGCTAGAATCTTACATGTTTCAATAAAACAACAAAAGTATAACAAGTTGTGGACAATAAACAACTCGTCCCAACCAAATATCGAGTATTTTGTACTTTCTTCCTACAAATATAACCAAGAATTGAAACCTATCAAGTACACTTATTTATTAAAAGGTCCATTGATGTTAAAACATAAGACATTAACATATAAATAGGATGCTTCAACTTGTAAAACGATTCCGGAACAATGAATTGAATATAAATTTCTTATAATATATATATAACAATAGTAATTTGCCAAACCATAGGATTCTAGCTAAAAAGATGAAATGTATTTGCCAAACCATCCATATATATCATATGTATACACAATAATATTTCAAGAGAAACAACACAAGAAGACAATAGATATATGTACTTACTCCAACACCATAAGGCATTCCATGCATATGGGGTAATGCAGGTATATTGCTCTAGTAGTAGAATGAACCATTAGATGCTGGTGAAGATGGCCTAACAGGTGCTTGAAATGGGATGAAACTCTTTGCATTAGGATTGAGTTTGAATTCATGTTCACAATAGCAAACAATACATAAAAGAAAAGTCTAATATATTAGTTGTCAACTCATAAATAATAAATTCATGGATAACATGGTTATAAGCCTGTTGTCTAAGACTTTTTGAATGACTTCAGGGAAAAAAAGTAAAAAGAAAAAAAGAGAGATATCTTAGCATGAGGATTCAGGGTTGATTTTTCAAAAGATAGTGATATGGATTAGAATGTGACCCAACATTTTACCTTCAAGCTACTTAGAAGGGATCTTTATTTACTTGTGGATGGT
>JBBMKA010020901.1:0-28526 GCA_037833695.1 Sechiopsis laciniata | reverse complement strand
TATATATAATCTTCTCTATCTCTTATCTATCTCGACCCCTAACTTTCACTTTCTGTTTCAATAATCCTCTCTATCCATCGATTCTTTAGATGTTTATGAGTTTATTTGTTCCTAACTTGATGGTGTCAAAATTAAATTGCAGCATCTCAATACTGCTAATTTCACCTGTGTGAATATAATTATAAAAATAAATATGTTTAGTGCAAGGAAATTCGATTGTGCAGGGAAATTTTAAAATCCATAACAATTATTTTATTAGTAATTAATTTTTTTTTTAAAGGCATTAAAGTGTTAAGTAAAGATTTGAACTTAATTATCAAGTCTTATATGATATCATTCTCAAAACTTTGCTCTTTTGGCATCTTTGCCAGATTATCATGTTTATTATGGTTGTTTTTGTACTTCAAGGGACTTAGTTTGCTATTAATCTTCGTGGTTGAGTAGGCCAACTAACTTATCAAGTGAAGCACACCGAGTGGTCTGACTTTGCAAACATTGTATGTTAAATATTGCATATGCATTAGTGTTATAAAACATAATGGTTAAAATTATAGTGCAAGATAATGGTTTATGTTTTATCCTCCTTTATAATTTTCAACTAATGCTATCAGGTATTATTTAATTGTTTTTTCTGTATTTAATTAAGTAATTTTATTCATATATTCTTAGTTTGTTTTATTTTATAGATGGACAACCATAGTACTAATGCAATACAAGCGAATCAGAATCCGAATGTAATGATAAAATTTTCCAACATCTAATCATAGTCAGAATCCTAAACCACCTTTACCTCCAAGTTCAAGGAAAAAGAGACCTTATAAGCCCTCTTCTACTGTTTAGGGTCATTTCATGAAAATGGAAATGAGTCCAACAAATGATGGACAAAAGTAATTACTGTGATAAGGATTATGCATGTGATACTACGAGTTGTGGAATTAGTACTTTGTGGAAGCACTAAAAAAATAAATGCAAAAAATATCCACATTAACTCTTGTTCCATGTAGTTCTAATGATGGAAAAGGAGGAAATGCTAGTAACTTTGTGACTTCATTATTTAGTCAACAAGCCTGTAGATCAACGCGTACTAAGATGATAGTTATTGATGAGTTACCCTTCAAATTTGTAGAAAATGAGAGGTTTGTATACTTTTGTAGTATTGTGTGTCCAAAGTTTGACCTTCCATCAAGAATGACAATCTCTAGAGATGCATTACAACTTTATATCGATGAGAAAAAACAATTGAAATCATTTTTGGGTAAGAGCACTAAAAGAAATTGTCTTACAATGGACACTTGAACTTCCTAGCAAAATATTAACTACATAGTATTCACATCTCATTTTATTGATTGTGAATGGAAATTGCATAAAAAAAATTTGAACTTTTGTCAAGTTGCAATCATAAAGGAGGGACTATTAGAAAGGTGATTGAAAGCTGTTTGTTAGAATGAGGAATCAACAATTTTTTTTCCATCACTGTTAATAATGCTAGCTCTAATGATGTGGCTATTGCATATATCAAGAAAATACTCACAAGTTGGAAATCCATTGTCTTAGGTGGAGAATTATTACACATGAGGTGTTATGCCCACATAATCAACTTGATTGTTAATGATGGATTGAAGGAGATGCATGATTTAATTGCTAGTGTCTGTAATGTTGTAAGATATGTTCGATAATCACCTAAGAGACTTGAAAATTTTAAAGTTTGTGCGAAACAAGAGAAAATCGAGTATAAGGCTTTGGTTTGTTTGGACATGTCAATTAGGTGGAATTCAACTTATTTTATGCTTGATCACGCAATAAAGTTTGAGAAGGCTTTTAAAACTTTAGAAGAAGATATAATTGACAGTGATTATGGTGATTATTTTGAGCAAGATGACCGTGGACATAGAAGATTGCGGCCACCAACTGCGTTGATTGGGATACGTGAAAGTGTTTGTTAAATTCTTAAAGAAGTTTTATGACGTGACTACTAAAATCAGTGGTTCTTTATATGTAACTTCTATATCAATAGTTTTTTTTTTACTTAAGATTCCTCGGGCTGCCCTCACCTCCAAACTTAAATTCTTCATTGTCCTCAATGAAGATGAGGCTTAGTTCTCCCAAACTTAGCTATTATTACGATTGCTCTACTCTATCGTAAATGCTAAGACTTCCTTGCGAATTTTTGGTTCTTTCTGTCGTTCATGATAAGGATTATTCTAATGCTAGGTTTGAATCTAAGGGGAACTTAAGAATTCTTCTAATTGAAATAATGTTTCTGTCGAATTTAGTTCTGTGATAATCATGCTCAGTCGACTTCAAAAGGAAAATTGCTGAATTTTATAAATAATACTAAAGAAATTCAAATAACTTGCGTCCTAAATGCATGATCCTATAAAAATAAAATTGCGACTACTCATGTAATGCATGCGAAAAGAAATAAAATGCAGTAAGTATAGTAAAAGAGAACGGGACTTCCATCTATTTGTTCGCATTGTCGTTGCTCTTTCCTTTTCCTTTGCTATTCTCTAAATCCAACAATCATTTTGGAAATTCTGGCCATTTGGAGTATTCTTGAAGTGCCTTTGCAGCTTTTAAAATTAACTTGTCCCTTGCATTCGCATATTCCCAGTACTCATTCGAATTTCTGAACAGCGTCTCAAATTGTTGAACCAAACTATCTATGTTCATGAATGTCTTGTCATTCTCTTCTCTGTTCTTTTTTGTCATAATTTCTACTTTCCTTGGATGAATTTTTAACAATCTATCTATTATTTTCATTCGAACTCCTTGCTTCATACACAACCGTGTAATTATATGCGGATAGAACATCTTCCTGTGATGAACCAAAGCCCATTGCTGAATCTGTCCTTCCACTATCTTTCCCAAATTAATGCTCACTCTACTTGATCTGGCAAAAAGCCGTAATGCTTGTTCTCTGCTGACTACCTTCACGTTTGACGAGGGCATAATGACATTTTTTATAAATATAATCCAACTACACAATTTTGGCTTAACACAATCTACTGGGAACAACCATCGGTTTTTCCATTTGGCATTCTCTACTCCAATCGTCCTTACGCACTCCTGCAATTACGCTTTAGTTGGTTTCTTCAATAGCTTTTGGCCTTTCTCTCTAGATTCTTCGGATAGATGGAAGACTTCATTTAAAGTCGCCGACCTGCAATCAATCAGTTGTCCTTCGACCCGAGAAAAAAAATTTTCTTTCTCTATTTAGATTCGCATAGAACTGGCAAACTCAATCCTGCCTTGTGTCTATTCTTGGCGTGGCTATGCTTGCTCATCCTAAGCTTTCTATCTTTTAAAAGTTAGCTTTTGTCATGAACGCCTCAAGCCAGCCATGATCCCGCCAAAATCTCTTCCTAAGCAATGTCGCATACTTGGCCTCGGCTGATTCTGCCAGACCTTGATTACCATTGCCTTCTACTTCCTTACCCATCAGAGGTAAAATGCTGCTTGAGGCCATTTGCAGAGTTCTTAGCTTTCAAGGCTGAGATTGGATTGTAGTGATCGATTATTCCACACACAAGGTTTATATAGAGTTGCAAAGATTTCAGAAATCCTCGAGTAAGGGAAGAATTAATCACAAAAGGAAAACTAAAATTCTCCACCTTAATTTGAACCAATTCCTTTCCAACTAAAAAAATTCGAAATTCAATACAGAAAAATTGTAAACATGGAAAACTTCCTATAAATGGTGTAAATAAATAAATAAAAACAAATATAGAAAAACTTCCTAAAATTACGAATTCAAATGACTTAAGGAAAATTAAAAAGAAAATTGCATAAATAGAAAAACTACCTATTGTAAACTAATAAATATTTTGCCCAAAGTTAGAAATACTGGATTTTCGTATTCCAGGAATGCTGCTGAGCAGATCTGGGTGGAGCCTTAATTTGCGCTCATTCGTCCGGCCTAATTTATCCTTGCTTGAGCCATTTAAGAATTTTTGGGGCGAAGCCATATTTGATCGCCTTTTTCTGCCTTTCTTTGCCATGTGCCTTGATGCGTGGGCTTCCTACCAACCCAAGTGTTGATAAGATGCGTAGTTATGTGCTGAAGCTCATTTAAATTGTCCAAGCGTCGCTATCTCGACGAATCAATTCCTGCGATGTGTGTACTTCTACGAACGAGAAAATCTCAGGTACCATTACTGGTGGCCTGTGATCTTCAGCACTATAATTGTTTTCCTACCGAGTAATTGATTCTGCATCTCCCCTTCCAGTTTGATGTAAAACCTCCTCAATTGGATCTGCAGGTTCATTACCTTCCATGCCTTCTTGTTGAAGATTCTCATCTTCGTTTTTGCCTTCATCATTCGAGTTTTTCTCAGTATCATCTTTGGAACTCACTTCGTTTTCCTCCACAACACATTCTGTTTTGTCCGTCTCTAGATTGGCAGGGGTGGCGAACCTTGCCCATGCTTCCTCCTGTTCCTTATAACGTCGCTCTTGTTCTCTGTCTATTTCTGCCGCAAGCTGTAATTTCTATGCTTTTCTTGCTCTCGCAATTGTGGCCAGTCGAAAATCTTTCCATGAGAGTTCTATTTCCTTTCTTAAGTATATCGACCTCTAGATATGCTACTGCTCGTATACTGCTTATTGAGCGTTCTACTGTTGATCTCGTCAGAGATTGTAGATCTTTAGTGTTGGGCCATTGAGGTTCTGATATAATACTCCATTGTATTTGTCTTAGCTGCTCTTCTTCTTCTGTAATTGTGTCCTCTAGAGTCTGCCCATACATGTCCAATAGACTCCCAGGTTCATGACTCCTAGTGTCCCATGTATGTTCCATGTTGCAGCGATCTCCTTATGGATCGAATTGATGTTGATAGATGCAGCTATGATCTTCTCAAAATTGCTACTAATAGTTCTCATTTGAACAGAATTATATTGTGTCGATCTCTTCAGCATAGCCTTGGTGTTGAAATTCGTATATCTGTTGCAGACTATCATTATGCGTCCATTGTTGATTTGCAAAATGATTTAATGCCATTTATTTGTGTCTGTGGTAATGTTTTGCTGTGGGCCTTTGTTTCCCTATTGGTTGTGTTGCTCTGAATCTCAATTTTTCTGAAATTCAAAAATTACAACCTTTTAGACAATAAAAACTACTCTTCCTTAAAGATATTAACTCTAAACAATCAATCTCCGACAACGGCGCCAAAACTTGATGGGTTGCGATTTCGGTGCTAATATAATATTCCGTAATTAATTCAAAGTCAACTTAAGCTCAGTGTAACTCAGAATCGCTTACGTGCAAGTATACTCAGTCGAAAATTGCAGCAAGTAATAAGTATATATTTTTATCGATCCCATAGAGATTGATGTCTAGAGCTAACGCTATTAAGTTAGAGTCGTGCGTAAAAGTAAAGTATGTGTGTTTAAGTTTGTGGTTTGGTTGAAATGCACATTTGTAAACAAATAAGATGATGAAATTAAATATGATGCAATGAGTAATACTAAACTAACAATCCTAGAGCATTCTAAGCACGCAGACTAGTCAACGAGAGTATTGCTTCTCTAACAAATAAGTACTCTCGCATTTAATGATCTATGGCAGAACCAGCTTTCGCTATGAACTTCATACTTGGCAATAGGGCAATGCAAGCATTAGTGAGGTTATTCCTAACACTCTAAGTAGTGGGCAGATGTTCACATAACTTAATGTAGCATACTGGGTCAATATGTGGTTCCTTCTTTCGATTTCACCACAAGGTATACGCGTGGGTAGCTAAGCGACGCATATATATAAAGATTAACATGCAGTAGTGTAAAACTCAATGACCTATGCTCCTAGCATACTTCTATTTTTGAATAGTAAACATGAACTCCTACAGCGCAGCTATAGAGATAAACATCAAATAGAAAGTAAACCAGATGATTTTATTGCAACTAAGAAATGTTAAAATCTACAGACTACTTCTAATACAACAGTGAAATGGAATTGGCACAGCCGAAGGTGTGAAGTCCCCTTGTCATCGGCTCTTATGACACCACCAATTTCTTGTCTCTACGATAGGCTTCATGGCCGGCCGACAAGCTCAACTTCCTCGGCTCCATGTCTCAATATTTATAGGATTAAATTACTTGGCCACCAAGTCGAGGTGAGCTGTGAAATCTTTATTAATGCAGCCTTCCTTGATTCTGTCGGAATTTATTTGATTGACGCCGTCTTGATTACTTGATTGATTCTTGATTATTTTCTTGTTGGTGTATCTTTCCCGAGCATGTTTTTATTTTGAATTCACACCTTTTTGCGCTGCTGATCATCGCTCGCACCGATTGTCCTTTCCGTGGTGTAGTTAATAAGTCCTGCCATTAGCATTGATTAGGCACAGTTTACTCAAGATTTATGCTTAAAACATGAAACTACGCTGCCGATGCTCAATTATGAATGCATGCTGACTTTCTAAGTTTTTTCATCGTATTTCTTCTAGTAATGTTTGCTTTCCCCTTTTAATTCAAGAATAATGCTAACTAAGACAGCCTAAAATATGCTCTAATTGAGAGCTATCAGCTACAGATGAATAGAATTCGCCAAGATCTCCCAAGAGACCTCTTTCGATTGCTTCTCCATTTATAGCCTTCATGGTTTCTTGTTGATCACGTTCAATCTCTGCGCATATCACTGTCTGGAATATTAGATTGTCGATTATTTCCATCATCATTCTAGTGATTTCATTATTTGATTGTCATCCAGTCTTTCCTTTTCTATTCCATTGACTAGTCTATTTTGTTCATCATCTGCATTCACAATGCGCTTTCTGCGAATTTCAACACGTCAGCGAGTTTCAAGAAATAAGTATTGTTTCCGCACTTATGCACAAGTTTTACCTCTGAAAACTGCATTTTTCTCAAACTTCTATTATACACGTGCTGTTGGTTAACAAGCTGGATAAATGCAACTATAGTCGATTCATTACCTTTTCATGTTGTTTACTTGTTTACTTTTGAATAAAATGCATAGTTTTAAGAGTGATTATAGTGCTATTATTTAGCGCTATCAAACTTCTAAACTTGAATATTGCTCGCCCCGAGCTATACTTAAACAGCTAACATGCCTTACTTGTGTAGGAAAGTGTTCAATTCTATATTTCACAATGAATCCTCTTTGCAGCCCATAATTCATGCTTTTCCTCTAATTAAAACATAAGGTATATCATTACAACCTAAGGCCCCGATGTAAACTAGTCTGCTCTCTCATTAGTATTAGCTTTATCCATTTTTGGCCAATAGATTAGACATTCTAAGAGTTAATGTCTACGACTCTAAGACATCTTGATCAATTCCTTGATCCTCCTAAGTTTTCCAAAAATATTCTATTGAGGCTGCTAATTTGGTTCCTTGATCCTCTAAGGCTTATGCTTATCGTAGGTTGTACTCATGTCCGCAACCCGTATTTCTTAAAATGTTCTGTTTGAGCATAAAACGTCCCATCTAAGCAATGAAAAGTTTTAACTTGCGGTAACTCAGGCTGCTTTCACTCCCAAACTTAAAGGCTTCATTGTCCTAAATGAAGGTGGGGCTTAATTGCCCCCAAACTTATTTGAATCTCATATTTGACTTCCTTGCTTTGGGTTTTTCAGATTTATCCATTAGAACATTCATTCTCTCTTCCTACTTATAGCATCTGCTATTGCTAATGCTATCGCTATCCTAGTGAACTCGCTTTCCTGGTACCGCTAATCTTCCTATGTTTCAATTAACAGGAAAATCAATAACCTATGAATTGAGCAGCTACTGAATAGACAATAGTATGTAGTATATGATGCTGACTCATGCATATTAATAATCAACAAGGAAGTTCTAATTTATACGACTTAGAAGATGTAAATTGAAATTAAACTTGTGTTACCAAGTTGTAGACAGAGACTTCTTTTAGTTTTTCGACGCGTGGATCTTCTGATTCTATTGGAGGTATCCATTCTTGGTGCACTTCTATTGGAAAAGGTGAGAGCCAAAATTACGAGTTCCTTCTTTGAAGCTCTATTTGAATGTTTTGATCCCTCATTTGCATAAATGTCCAAGTTATACGGCTTTTCCGTATGAAATGCAACATCGGACTCTAAAACTCCTCATTCCTACACTGAGTCTCATTTATCAGGGTAACAAGTTCTTGTGTTACATACTCCCGCGCCGCTACAGGGATATCTTGCGCGAATGGGTCAGCATTTTTGGTTGTTGGTGGGATTCTCTGTCTTTCTTCTTCTAATATTTATTGTAGAGGCCTTGTACTTACTAGACTGGTTGTCAGGGGCTGATCCAATGGTACTTGAGGTAGCTACTGCTGCTTAGCACCAGGTTGTGCAGTGGGTTCAACCAGCTGTTCTTCCTGTTTTGTGTTGATAACCGGGTCAGAACACTGTTCTAAGGCTCTTTGATTGGCTACTTCTCTTTCCCTTTTCTTTTTTTTCTTCAGCGGTAGGGTGGTCTTAATTTCAAGCTCATCTTCCATGATCAAGTTTATCGGTAGAGTTGGAATTCTCGTGATTGGATAGACCACTAAAGGGGATCCTTGCTGCGGTTGTGGAGCTACTTGCTCAAACGCCTCTTGAACTGCTTCCTTCCTGGTCCTCGTTGTTCTGAAACGCTTTACCATGTCCATGATTGTTGGCTCTTTGGCTTTGCACTTGTTAAAGGCCATTTGGAAGACTACTTTGACCTTTAGTGTGCAATCATTTGGCTCACATTGTAGCCCTTAATTGCGGCACATCGCTCTTATGGAGTGCAGAAAGAATAACTTCTTGTGCGTGTTCCCCATCTGACGCCTCATTTCATCCTCAATGATACACCAAATATCAATTGTTAACCCTGCACAAATAACATAAATTAACAACATCCATGTCTGCGACAAGGTTGTCTCGTATGCTGTTGGCATGATGCTAGTTTCAACAAAGTTGTTCCAATTGTATCCTTTCCAATTAAGGTCGAAACGATTAAACAGGTTGTTCTTTACCCACTACATGTTTGGCATGGCCACTATTTGAAGTCAGGCCTTCACATCCTTGGTTATTGGAGCTCTGACTAATCGATCATACTAGGCCTCATCATACCCTTGGAATTCAAATAGGTCATTCTAAGCTTCAGCATTCCAGCAAATATTTTTCCCTGCTACTATTGTATAGCAATGGGCATCCCTAAACTCCATTGTTATAGAATTATGATAACTCTCAAATAGAGCATATTTTAGATTATTCTATTCTGCATTATTTTAAGGTGCAAGGGGAATAATGGGGTTTCAATATGTAAATTGCGAGTAAAAACTATTAGAAGTCGCATGCATTCATCAATTAGCATCAGAAGCACAGTTTTATGGTTTTAGCATAAATATTGAATAAACTGTGCTAAATCAATGAACAATACATGATATACGAAGCTTAAGCATAGAAAGCATAATTCAGCGCGAATGGTGACAAGCAGCGCGAGGGAGCACTAAACCACAATGCAAAAACTTTGAATATTCACGCCAACAAGGAAACAAATGAAGAATCAATCAAGCAATTAAGTTGGCATCAATCAAATAAATCCCAACTGAAATTAAGAGATCCTGCATTAATGGAGATTTTACAACTAACCCAAACTTGCTGACTAAGTAATTCATCTCTATAAATTGCAAGAGAGATGTCGAGGTTTGGTGAGCTAATCGATTGGCCAAAAGCCAATCTTAAGGAGAAGCAGTCGATGGTGTTCGTGGAAGCCGATGACAAGTGGACTACACACTTCACAACTGCACCAATTCCAACTTTTTATTATTTTTTTTAGGAGTAGTCTATAGTTGTGAACATTTAGTATTAGTAATAAAATTAGCTGATTTTAACTTTCTACTTGTGTTTATTGCTATGCTACGTTACAGGAGTTGTTGATGAGAATTTATTTGTAGAAGCATGTTAGGAGTGTAGATTATCATATTTTACACTGTTGCGTTGTAAATTGATATGCATACGTTGATTAGCTACCCACGTATGTATCCTACGGTGAATTCAGGAGAAAGAACTGTAGGATAATCCAGTATGCTACGTTAGGATTGGGTGAAAGCCTTTTCACTATTCAAAGTGTTAGGGATAACCTTACTAATGCTTGCATCGCCTTGAGTTAGTATGGAGATTGCAGCGGAAGCTAGATTTGCCATAAATCATTAAATGCAGAAGTTACTTTTTAGATTATGGAAGCATGAAACTTGATAACTAGTTTCACATTGTTAGCATCTTTTGCAACTGTTTTCTCAGTACTACTTATTGCATTCATATTTCATCCTAGCTAGCATTAGCATTCATATTTACTTACTGTTAGCATCAACCACAAAACCAACTTAAAAAATCATTCTTATTTTATTTTGCATAACTCTCAAGATAGAAGTACTTGATCTAACCTCAATCACTATAGAGAACGATAAATATAAATACATATCACTTGCTGCATACTCGACTCCGTATTAATGTGATTCGAAGCGTAGAACTTAGTTTCACACATAGAATTAATCATTAGTTTATTTATACCGCACCGAATAGTCGCAACCAAGTTCATGTACCCACATAGGGTTAGCATCTGCACTTGGTCTACAGAAGTTGTCCCATCCTCTCTGCGTGATGGTGTCTTGGATTTCCTAGCTCAACGTAACATTGGAAAACCTTTGCTCATGCAAGAAATCTTTCCTTGTGGATTCGGTCATCTCTCCCTGCTTGGCAGTGGTGTTTCCACTCAATCGTTGTGTTTTTGCTGGTAATGATCGAGTTTCACCTCCTGAGGATTCGGCAATTCTCTTGCCCTTGACTTTCTGGCTTCTTTGTACCAAAGGAAGCTCTTCTATTTCTTCCTTGATGCATGTTCATACTACTTCTTTCCTTTTGTACTTCTTTACTAGAGGTCTTTTTATCATCATGACCTTCCTTGGCTTTTTTGTGCCACTAGATGCAACATGCTTTTTGTTGACCGCATCTTCTTCAGCTAAACTTCGAGCAAATGTAACATTTTTTCTCTCATTGCTCGTCTAGCCTCTTCTTCAGCTTTTTCAAGTTGGTTGGCCACCTCCATAGCTATTCTTGCATCTTCAGCCTCTTTTTCTTGTTTTGTGCGATCTTCCTCGGTTACTATTTCTACTTTAAGCTCTTCAGAAGCTCTCTACTCTGAGGTTTCTAGCCCTTGCCTAGAAGTGCTTCCATGTATAAGGAGGTCCTTTACTTCGGACCTTTCCACGGTCGAGTTAAACCCTTCCGATACTTCTATAATAGTTTAGCAGACTTTTCGCCCTAAATTGGGGATTTCAGCCATAAACGGCTCAGTTCCTATTTAAATTTCGTTGGTTGCTTGCGCAACAAGTTGCTCAGGTGTGACTTGTTACACTTTTGTTTCGACAGGTTGAACTCTAGAGATATCAGTGCTTAATGCCATTGAATTGATACTTATGGTAATTTAGTTCACAAAAATTTGCTCGTAAAAGAAAATCGATTAGTTGTTAGGGTTTTAAAAGAAAATCAGAAAACACAGAAACGAGATCGACAGAATGTGATCAATTTATATTCACGCTAGAAATCGTAATGGACTAGTGAAAATTCACATTTACAATCATTGAATATGGCAGTCCAACGGTTGGATTATTACCGTTGCGCGCTAACTCTTAAGTTCTTGCTTTTCAACATCTCAATGCGATTGTAGTCGAAGATTTTTTTTTTCTTTTCAAAGTGAAATGATAAAATAATAATTCTATCTAAGTCCTAGAAAGCAAGTAAACATAGATTTTCTAAGTAAGAGATGTATATGATAAGATAAGTGCATTTCGTATTCTGTTTGGAAATTTTCCAACAGCGCACTTAAGGCAGTGAAGTTATCACCGTATCTTCGCATTACAGGAATGCATTTTCATGACTAATGTTATTGATTTTCTTTCTGCTATGAGAAGCGATGATTTATAATACTTTTACCTGGCGTTTACCTTCTAGGCGTAGCAGATATGGAAATCCATTGCTCTCTTGTTACGCAGTGCTGGGGATGCTCGCATAAGTGATTGCTAAATATTCCCATTCTTTCGAGCGATGCTTTGTACTACTCCTGCCTTAATCACTTTTTGCGTCACCTTCCAATATGCGATTAAATCGAACAAGTTAGTCTTCCGCTTTAAGATCTACTTTAAATTTACACCTACTAGTTTACCAAATTCCCCGACAACTTGGTGGGACAATTCCAGGTGCTAATATAAATGTATAGTAATTAACTCAGAGCATAACCTATTGCTAAGTGTGACTCAAAATCGCGTACGCGCAAGTATACGCTGTCAGAATGAAGTAAGTAATAAGTATTTATATTTTATCGTCTCTACAGGAAATTTGTAACAAGTAGATGTATATTAAGAGTCAGTAAGAGTAAACTAGAGAAGCATGAAATTTGAGGTTTGTGCAATTGATAAGAAAATAACCAAGGACTACGAACTAAGAACTAGGATACCAAGTCAGGTTAAGGATAGCAACATAACATGGATGCGACGTTGGTAAATTAGAAATCATACTTCCCATACTAACTAATGCTTTCGCATTAGTTGTTGCACAACCCAGCTCCCACTGCGATTTTGCACAAGTTAAGCCCATGGCATCGTATGCGCTAGCAAGGTTAACTCTAACTCCATTTAATGATGCGAAAGACTTCGCATCAGACTAAACATAACCTACTGGGTCTTTCGCCAGTTTTCCCTTTTAAGTCTATTGGAGGCAAACACGCGTGGATAGCTAGTTGGCGCGTGCTAATTATTAAAGCATATAAGATCTTTTTCACCCACATTCTTATTAACATTCTAACCCAAAATCTAATAAGAAATCCCCATATGAAAAGCTGAGTAACTAATGAGGAGATCCTCGAAATGCGAAACAGATTGATTAAAGATAAGTTGTCATGAGAAAAATAGCACATACTAAACTTTGCTTCAAGCCTCCTTCCGGAGCACCTGACTACTAATTTCGATACATTGCCCGTAGATTTACTATTAAGAATAAGTTTTACATATGCAGTTAGTGAGTTGGTTATTCCTAACTTCCCTTTAAAATACCTAAGACTAAGCATTGTCTAGTGATTACAGTTAGGTTCAGCCTTTAACATCCCCTTTTCCAAGTCAAACGCTTAGCATTCGCATGTGGATTTTCATTCGACCTTCGAGAAATGAATATAACCGCTGTCCTTACTCTTTTACCCTCTTGACCATTAATCAATTTCATTATGAGCGTTGCAAATTTCTCCCTAAGGTCGCTTCTTAATATTAATCCTAATCAACCATTTGTTAATAAGGGATTAAGTCTGAAACAAAAGATGCATAGTATTAACTTCAAGAAACATTACAATCTATTCCTACAACATGTGATTACACTACATTACATGATGCGAAAGTACAATATACTAAACTATGACATAAGCTATGGAGTTGGTGGAATTGTCATCACTATTGCCAGTAAAGCCTTTTTCTACAAACACCGCATGGTACTGAGTTCTTCCAGGGCTACAGATGAACATAATTCATCGAGATCTCCCAAGAGACCTCGGCGTCTTCGTTGTCCATCAACGGTAGTATCCTCTCCAAACTAGCACACCTAATTCTTTCGATTGTTTCTCCATTTATAGCGTCCAAGGTTTCTTGTTGATCACGTCCAATCTCCGCACAGATCATTTTCTGGAATATTCTATTGTCAATTCTTTCCATCTTCGTTCCAGTGATTTTGTAATTTGATCGTTGTCCAGTCTTTCATTTTCTGTTCCATTGACTCGTCCGTTTCGTTCGTCATCCCCATTCGCAATGCGCTTCCTGCGAATTTCAACACGTCAACGAGTTTCGAGCATTAAGCATAGTTTTCGCGCTTATGCGCACTTTTTACCACTAAAAACCGCATTATTCTCAAACTTCTATTATGCACGTGCTGTTGGTTATCAAGCTGGATAAATGCAAATTTAGTCGATTCATTAACTTTTTCATGTTGTTTGCTTGTTTCCTTTTGAATAAAATCCAATGAAAACAAGCAACCAATGCTGAATAGCCAATCTTCCTCCACTTCTAAAACGAGACACTCAAAATCTCTACACAATCGCTACAAATTGCCAAAAGTTATGCAAAGAACTTTCTCTTTAGAGTTTTATCTCTCTAAAGGCTAAATAGATGCAAAAATATACAATTGGTCTTTAATTTTATTTTATCATTAATTAAAATCAATGATGTGACGAATTGTGATTAACCAAAAATTCTCTTAATTAATGCATTAAGTTTGATATAATATAACTCGTAATAAACTAGCAATATATATATATATAATGCAATTTGTTCTTATCTTTATTTTATCATTAATTAAAACTAATAATGAGGCAAATTGCAATTAACAAAAATTTCTCTTACAACCCTTATATTTGCAATTAATGCATTAAGTTGATGATAAAATACAAATCGTAGTAAACTATTATTTTTCAAATGATATTAATACGCAATTACGAATACCATTTAAAAGTTTGGCACACTAAATTTAAATAAGATAATTATTGAATGTCTTAAATTATTGTATTGAAAATCAAACGCCCTATTTCCACATCATTATGTTATGTTATCTTATTTTATTACCTTAAAATGTGGTTTAAGAAGAGAATCATTTTTGCCCCTAAATAACTTGTAGAAATTATCTTTTAATTTTCATTGTATTTGAATAAGAGTATAGGATGCCTTTTATAATAGGCTAGTATAACTGAATTTGTTACAATGTAAAACAAAATGATTTTAACAATATAAGAAAATATCTCTTAATATGCCCCCTCAAACTTAGGACGGTAGCATAGTCATGAGTTTGCTTGTACAAAGTTGAAAGGAATACGTGGACAGAGATTTGGTGAAGACATCAGCTAATTGATCTTTTGAGGTAACATATTTAACGGTAATATCCCTTCGAATAACTTATGGATAAAATGATAATCAATCTCAATATGTTTAGTGCGTGCATGGAAGACAAGATTACTTGCAAGAGAAATTGCCGAAATATTGTCACACCACAAAATTGGTGGTTATCATAAGAAAATGTGCATATCACATAACAATTGTCGCGGCCAAAAAACATCAGAAATTGTATTGGCAAGGGCTTCCGTGGAAGAGCGAGATATAGTTGACTGTTTCTTAGTGGACCAGGAAATAGGATTGGAGCCAAGAAGAATGACATAACCCGAAGTGGAGCGACGATTAGAGGAATCACCAGCCCAATCAGAATCACAATAGGCTTGAAGAGATAGGTGACCTGGTTTATATAAGATACCCAAACTAGGTATGCCTCCAAGATAACGTAATATACGCTTGACCGCAGAGAAATGAGTTATCGTAGGTTGGTGCATAAACTGACTTACTCGGTTGACAACAAAAGTCATGTCTAGACGAGTAAAGGTGAGGTATCGAAGAGACCCAACCAACTTTCTATACAATGTGACATCTAGAAGAGGTGGAGTAGTGGAATGAAGATCAATAATGGTGGACATGGGCGTTAAATAAGTTTTTGCAGCTTTCATACCAGATGATGCCAGAAGATCAGTTAAGTATTTTGCCTGATTGACAAAAATACCGTTAGAGTGATATTAAATTTATAATTTGAGAAAATATTTCATTTGGCCAAGGTCTGAAATTTGGAATTCAGAGGCAAGTGCAAGTTTTAAAGTAGCAATGTAAGTCTTATCTGGTCCAGTGATGACAATGTCATCCACATAAAGTAGAAGATAAGTCAAAGACGAGCCAACTGATCTGACAAATAAAAAGGTATCTTCATTCGACACCACAAACCTGTAACGGCCCACAAGGGTCAACAAATAAGATGTAAATCTGTCATACCATGCACAATGAGCCTATTTAGAACCATATAAGCTCTTTCGTAATTAACAAACATGATCAGGATAACTTTTATCAACGAACCCAGCTAGCTGAGACATATAAACCTCCTCTGGTAGATGCCCAAGTAAAAAGGCATTTTTGACATCCATTTGATGCAACATCCAACCATTGTTAGATGCCAAGGTAAAAATAACCTGTATAGTCAGTTTTTTTACAACTGGGCTGAACGTTTCATAAAAGTCAAACCCCTCTACCTGATGATAGCCTTTGGTAACCAACCGTGCTTTGTGACAAGCAATAGTGCCATCAGCATTGTACTTTGTACGATAGACCCATTTACATCCAACAATGTTCAGATGTGGCAATCGAGGACACAAAATACAAGTACCTTGCTCTTGAAGAGCCATAAACTCTTCAGCCATAGCAGTTCGCCACTGAGGATATTTAGAGGCATCAGTGTAAGAGACGGGATTTGTTTGTATAAAAGGAGTGGTGATGGCATGGAGAGCTCTAATTGTATAAATACCAGATTTTGATCTTGTCTGCATAGGATGATTGTTAAGTGGTGGTTGGGATTCTGAGGAGTCTGACATATCTAAAGGTGGATGGGTATGAATTGAGGCAGGTATTTGGCTTATGGATATAGGTGAAGGGGAATGTATAGTTGGAGCCGTAGAGGTAGATGAAGTGGGTGTAGAAGTAATAGATACTGGTGTTATGGAAAAATCACGAGCATTAAACACCATGTTAGGCGGTATACTTAGATGATCTGGAATATTGGAATTTGTAGTAGTGTATGGATAGTGCATGGGTGGTGAAGAATTACTTGGACCATTTTGAAGAAAAATGGGATCACTATAAGACAATTTTGGAACTGTAGAAAATGGAAAGTGGTTTCATGAAAAATGACATGACGAGATACTATATTTTTTTTTTCGTTTGAATGTTATAACAAATGTACCCTTTATAGTCTAGAGGATACCCTAGAAAGACATGTTGTGATGTTTTGGGTTCTAGTTTATGTTTATTATATGGTTTCAAGAGAGGATAACACGCACAACTAAAGACTTTTAGTTTTAGCAAATCACGAGTAGTTCCAAACAATTTTTCAAAGGGAGACAACATGTTCAATGATTCAGTGGGCATTCGATTAATTAGATAGACAGATGTGGAGAATGCAAAAGGCCAAAACTCAATGGGTAACGAAGAATGAAGTAATAGAGCCAAAGCAGTTTCAACAACGTGTCGATGCTTTCGTTCAGCTACTCTATTTTGTTCGGGTGTATAAGGACAAGATTTTTTGTGCAGAATGCCTTTTGACTGAAATAAAGTGGCCACATTTTTGTTACAAAATTCACCACCCGCATCAGAGTGAAATGTTTTGATATTAGATGAGAGTAAATTTTCAACAAAGGGAATAAATTCATGAAGAATGGTAGAAACCTCATTTCTATGAGAAATTGGAAATAACCATGTAAATTTGCTAAAGTTGTCAAAAAAACTGACATAGTAGTGATAACCATTAGTAGAAACAATGGGAGATGGTCCCCACACATTACTATGAAGTAAATGTAAGGGTGCAAGAGAAAATGACTGTGATAAAGAAAAAAATTATTTTAAATTTTTTTATTTTTGCTTGCAAGAACTGGTGCATTCATATACATTAGGACAATTTCGAGAACGAATACCCAAATTATTTAAAGAATGACGCAAAACCTTAGCGGATGGATGACCAAGCCACTGGTGCCATAGAAAACACTCCTTATTTGCAATAAAACCAAAAGTTCTTGATTGTGAGGTAGCCAATGGAAAAGCAGAAGGTCTTGGTATGGGATAGAGACCATTGATACAATTACCCTTATACAAGAGTTGGCCTGATGACTTATCTTGAATGAAGAAAGAGTCAGAATCAAAGACAAAAATATAATTATTATCAATGCACAGTTTGTTAATAGATAAAAGATTCAAGGCCAAATTAGGAGAATGAAAAATATTTTTAAGTTGAAAGGTATGAGAAGGAGTTGAAAGTATACTGCTACCATTGTGAGTAATATTCAGGTTCTGTCCATTCTCAACAGTGACTGATTCGTCTCCATTATAGGGTTGAGCTGAATCTAGATTGGTCATGTCATTAGTCAGATGTGCATTACATCCACTATCAGATATCTAATAATCATTAGAAAAATAAGAATTATTAGAGTGCATGGAATTCGCCATTGCTGCCAATTGAGCAGGTGGGTGTCATCCTTGAAAAGAAAAATTCATTCTATTATAGCAATCAAGTGCACTATGGCCTGACTTAGAGCAAATTTGACAAATAATCTATAACCATGCTGATTTTGAGAATTATTTGGCTGAATAACAGGCCTAAAATTATTAAAGTTGTTACCATAGGGCTGTGTATTATATAAACCTTGATTGAGGCCATTATTGTGTGAAGGCCCATTTGCCCAATTTGAGTCATGTGCATGCTCATTCGTCCAAGCAAATCCATTTCCAGAACCATAGGCTTGGTTGCTTACCCATCTGTTGCTTTGATAACCCGACCCATCTGACTGGTTGTTATGAGGTCTAGGGTTTGTTTGACGAGAAGTGTCGCGAGCACCGCCTTTGTAGCCTCTGGAATTTCCATGAAAATTTCCTCTTCCCCGATAATTTTCACCAAATCTGCGTGAAGGGTTTCCGTTGAAGGCAGCCATGGCAGTCGGTGTGGGATCAAGCGCTGGAGTTTATTTTTAGATGCTTTTCTCCTCGGCATCTAATGGAACTTCAAGCTCACCAAGGATTATTGGGATGCTTATGGTACGGATGAAAGTGTGAAAAGCTCCATACTCGGTTGGTAAACCATTTAGAATATGTAAAAGTGTTTCCTCATCATCAATTTTCATTGAGGCAGCTGTCAACTTGTCAACGACGTCCTTCACACGACGCGCGAACTGATCGACAGGTTCAGAGGTATTTTTCTGCACTGTGTAGAGAGCTGATCGTAAGGCTAAAATATTTGAACGAGTTTTTGATGAGTACCTTTTCTTTAGTGAAAGCCATAATTTTGCAGCAGAAGTTGCAGATGTGACATATGAGAACGCCGAAGGGGACAAGGTAGCATTGATTAATGTGATCAAAGCTTGACCAAACAAAGCATGTGTCCAAACAAAGGTTTCATTCGGTTTAGGAATAGTTCCATCAATGTGTCCAAACAAAGCATGACCTTTGAGTATCGCTAACACCTGCACTTTCCATTGTATATAATTGGTAGAATCTAGGTGAACAGGAATAAGGTTGCAGATATTTGATTAGAGATAGTGAGGGGTTGAAGCAGCAGTATTAAGAGGATCAGAGGAGGAAGACGCCATTGAATGGAAATGAAAAAAAAAATGACGTGAGTCTTATGCTCTGATACCAAAATAACTTGCAGAAATTATCAATTGATCTTTTTATTTTCATTGAATTTGAAGAAGAGTACAGGATGCCTTTTATAATAGGCTAGTATAACTGAGTTTGTTGCAATGTAAAAAGAAAGAAGTTACAACAAAATGATCTTAACAATATGAGAAAATATCTCATAATACCCCTAAGCTACATTTTATATATATAGTATCCTTTTGTTGTTGTTGTTTAATTCTACATCCCCACCCACTAAGTAGTACATTAATTGTTTTTCTTAAAATGTTTTAAATGTTCTTTAGCACATTTTATTACAATGAGTTTATTAGTATTAGAATTTGAAAAATTTATGAGTTTTTCTTTAATTTTCTTTAATGTTGAATTTTAAAGGTTTTGTAACTTTTTCATTTCTACAATTATATATAGAGCTATCTTTCATATTTTGTTTTCCATATAATTGAGCTTTTTCTTATCTCTTAGTTTTACTTTTACTTTTCTTCTTTTTATGTTTATATATTGTTGTTTTGTCTTATTATTATTTTTTGGCTTTCGTTTGTTTGATTGCTTAATCTAACCTTTGTTATTTTATTTTATTTTTGCAAGCTTGATCATTTGTAGGTTAAGACAAAACTTAAAGATAGTGTAATAAAGAAAAATTGAAGATGATATATAATGTTATAGGAAGGTAAGTGTAAATATTTTAAAAATAAATTCATTTTTGTGTCACCTCTTATATGTGTATTTAGCATATTTTTTACAACAGTAATAATTTTACGAAATTTATGTTTGCTATAATAGTTTTTAAATTATATTTATACTATATGAAGATATTTGATTTCTTATTAAGAATTTGTAACATTTCTTTTAATTATTTCACTAAACATGTATTATTAAAATATAATTTATAATACAAAATAAAGGAGTAAAAAATCAAAGTCTTTTTTAGTTTTTAGTTTTTCTATTTTTAGAACTTGAGGCTTGCCATTTATTCCATTAACATTTGATTTTTGCTTTATTATAATAAAACTAATCTACAGAATTGAAGAAGAAAGATGACCTCATAAAAAAAGAAAAAAAAATGATTTTGTATTTCTTCTTTTAATATTAAATTTCACCTAACTATTTTTAAACCCTCTTCAATATTGAAAGATCACAACATATTAGTGTTAAATTCAAGTTGTTCGATATGTAAGTATGAAATCAATGTCAATTTACCTTGCGGCTTTACAATTCAAATGTGACGAACTTATGTTACATTATTTATTTGTCAAATTATCAAATGTAGTTTGAGAATCTTTTTTTCTTTTTTACTATCTCACTTCTTACTTAATGTAGCTTAATAGAAATAATCATTTTAAAGCTATTTTATTTAAATAATTTCTTATAACTTCAATCATGTCCTTCCCTTAATTAAGATATAACAAAATTATTTTAGAAAAATTATTAAAAATAGGTGATGGATGTGTTCCATTTATCATTATATATATTTTTAATTTAAATGGTAAATAAAATATCTAAATTAAGAACTATAATTACAGTATAAATCTCCTTAGAATATAAATAGGTTTTCTGCCATTTAATTTTTTATATTAATTATAACTCATAATGGAATAAATAAATTTTATGAGTTGAACTTAAAAAGAAAGGCAACTCTCAATTTTTAGCTATAAAAATGAGACATTTCAACTATTTTCTACGCCAACTTTAGGATCTACATCTTTCCTTTATTTTCTTTCACTTCCTCACCAATTTTAGGAACAACATTGTTTTCTTTACTTTTTTTACTTTTTTCAATATGATATTTCAAGTATGTTAATTTTATTGTATATTTATATATTGTATTTAATTTTTCAATAATTAATAACAAGTACTAAATTAAAAATTCTTTAAAATTCTTGAAGGCTAAATACACATTTCTAAAAAAAACAAAAAGTGCGATGTAACAGCCCAGGTTTTCGTCTCGATTCTCTAGGTATGTTTTTCAGCTGATTCGGTTGTTTCGTTGGGCCATTATTTCCTTTTGGGTCTTGAGGGGCATTTTGGTCATTTTATCCATAGGGCTAGTTTAGTAATTTATTAAGCTTCAGGGTTGTTCTTGCATCTTTTTGAGATCATGGTTGTTTTTGTGAATTGCAGGGCATCAGGGTTAGTTTCGCAACTTTAAAAGGGGAAGCTTGTTTTGGTTAAAAAAAATGTTTTAAAAAGAGTTAATTATGGAAAAGGGCTTTGGTTTAATCATTCGATAAAAAAAATGAACAGAGACATAAAATCGCTTCTTCTACTTCTTCTCCCAATCGATCTCTCCATCTTCTCCATCATCTTGTTCACTTCTTTTTTCTTACCGAGCAACCCCATCACCAACATCCTATCACCGAGCCTCGTCCCTATCGTGCCTCTCAGGCCGCATCTCGTCTACTCCCCTGTCCATTGATCGCTGCCGCACGCGTTGTAGCCATACGCCCAGCCCTCGTTCAGCCTGATCGCACGCCCGCGACTCGCCGTGTTGCTCCGCATACGCACAGCCCTCCATCCACGAGCCTCGCCCCGCCCGTGCCGTCGCCTTCCTTCGGCATGCGCCTGCCGAGCCAACCCCATGTGAGCGCAGCCTTGCCTTGTCCTTGTCGCAGCCGAGACCTGGTGTTATCGAGCCTCCTGTTCGGTTTGGGTAACTCATGTTCCCGAGCTCTGTTGTGTTGGATAGCCTAGATATTAGTTGTCTGTTTATTTATTGATTATTATTACTATTGGCCTAGGTTGGATATTCGTACGTGGTGGGTTTGTGTAGCTCAAGGAGCATATATTGTTTGTTCTATTCTATTTTCAGGTAAGGGTTCCTTGTCGTGGGTTGTGTCGACCCTGCGTATTTTCCATTGATTGTATACTTGCCTACTTGCCTTACTGTTTTACGAGCATGTGTTAGTGGATAGGTTCTTATGATGTTTGGCCGTATTGACTGCACGTACTATCCTGTTATGTTCATACCTTGTGAATGACCTGTTAAGGCTTGGCATGTAGAACTGTTGTAACTTGAGACCATAGTATCTTACTAGGGTACCTTTTATGCATGCTCGATGACTGTTGGTTACTATTTAGAATCTAGTCCTTTCTACTCTTAGTTAGAGTTTGTTAGGTTGTCATCATCCAAAGGCTCAGAGCGGACACGACGTATGTTGTGCCCACCGGTACGGAACCAGCGAGGACAGGTTCCCACCCCCTATAGTCGGTTGTGGAGTAGCTACCACTTCGACATAAGCCTAGTATGTAGACTGCGAGAGCAAGGTCCTTTCATTGGTGTAAGCCTATCTTAGGACGACCTTTGACTTCAGGCGTTTGTGTAAACAGGTTGTCACAGTTGGGTGCCAGGGCTTCCTACTGGTTGTGGATCAGTGGACACCATTTTGAGTCTAATTAGGCATGCGTACCTGGATCGGTGTAGTTTGTGCATGCCTACATTTACTCGATTTACAGCAGCATGCGGTGTGCGCGCACACGCATTAGATGCCGAGAGGACGGCTCCTTCGGGCTCATGTAGTTAGTACACAATCTCATTCCTATTTAGAGCCAGACACTTAGGGACTCGCCCTTGTGTCTAGGATCAATTAGAGAGCTGATCACCTAGCCGAGAATTAGAGACTCTCGAGGTTAGGGGTTATATTGATAACTCAAGTTTCTGCTACTTGTTGGTAAGTTTTATTGTATGTATGCTAGAATGCTAGATAATGTCGTTTTACGTGTTGTACCCCGGTTGAGGATTCTTACTGAGTGCCTTTGTACTCACTCTTATTTCTGTGGTTTTCCACCAGGTAACTTGGGAAAGCACCGAGACTGCTAGGGGAGGAGCTGGATGATCATGGACGCTGATTTTTGTTTGTCATTGTTGTTTTGTTTCAGCATGCAGGATAGACTTTCCTTAAATGGGATTTCATGTGTTTTAAATTGTTTAATGAACTCTGGCTAGAGGCTTATCGTTTTTAACTTTTATGGATTTGGATTGAGAACTGTTTTCTTTGGATTGAACAAAGTAGATTTTCCATTTTAAATGTGAATGTTATTGTATTTGAACCATGCATGTTGAGTGAAAACCATTTTTAGAACTGTTTTAGAGTCGGGTTCTTACAGTTGGTATCAAAGCTTAGAGTCATAGATTTTGTAAACTGACCTACTGAGTTAGGCCATTGTCCTCATGATCATCAGCACTCCAACAGCCGTCAGGTATGTCTAAAAGTTAATTGTTTTAAGGGTTTTGCTTACAGTACTTGCATCTAACTTACATGTCTTTACTTGTTGGCGGTGGTGTTGGTCCGAGCATGAACTAACTCAGTGTGGTTTGGTGTAGATCGCAAGATATACCGATTACACGTAATAAAGTTGGGACATCACGCACTGCCAACTGAGAGGTTGAAGCCGAGCCAGTGATTGAGGAGACCACATCCCGAGCTAATCAGACTGCAGGCCACCTTTGGCTGCAGCTGTTGGCTTGTCAAGAGGAGGAGTAGAGACTATTCTACCTCTGAGTGCTACTCTCGGAGTGGAGTTTGCTGCAGCTATGAAAGACATGATTAGGGATATGTTTGTCGAGCAGAGAGTAGAGACTCAGGCACAGTTTGCAGCGCAGCAAGTAGAGACCTGAACCCAGATAGCCAATTCGCTCTGATGTTCTAGCAGGCACAACTAGCGGTCCCTGTAGCGCCGCTTGGTGGCGCGGTAGTTACTCCAGTAGGGCAGAGAATGCCTCTAGCTCCTTCACGTCAGCAGGAGCCTATTATGAAGCCAATTATTCCTGAGGGTGGCAAGTGGCTCAAGGACTTCATGAAGTGGAAGCCCAAAGAGTTTGATGCATCTGAGAATCCGCTGGTTGCAGCAAACTGGCTGGCTCAGTTGGAGCGGTTAGCTGAGAACCACGCGTTGATTGACTGCCGCCAGAAAGAAGCTGTGTTCAGGCTGTCCAAGAAGCAGAGTTTCAAGTTTTGCGGTGTTAAAGCGGAGTTTACCAGCCTTTGATTTCTGAAGTGAAAGCCCATCGTTTGAGAGCTCGAGGAGCTTGGGGTTATTTGGTAAAGATGTCAAGGAAAAGTCGTCCTTCATTTTCTGTTGATCAGATACTAGTCGTTCAGGAGTTTACAGATGTCTTCCTAGAGGAGCTACCCGGTTTGCCCCCACAGAGAGAGGTTGACTTCGCTATAGAGCTTGAGCCAGGGACTCTCCCTATCTTGAAGGTTCCATACCGCATGGCGCCAGCAGAATTGAAAGAGCTGAAGGTTCAGTTGCAGGAGATGTTAGACAGAGGTTTCATCCGTCGGAGTGTGTCCCCGTGGGGAGCACCTATTTTTTTGTGAAGAAGAAGGATGGTTCGATGCGTCTGTGCATAAATTATCGGGAGTTGAACAAGGTTACAGTGAAGAACAAGTACCGGTTGCCTCGTATCGATGATTTGTTTGATCAGCTACAAGAAGCTTCTCTGTTTTCCAAGATTGATTTGAGGTCTAGTTATCATCAGTTGAGGATCAGAGATGTAGACATTCCCAAGACAGCTTTTAAGTCGAGGTATGGTCATTATGAGTTTGTGGTTATGTCCTTCGAGCTAACCAATGCTCTAGCAGCATTTATGGACATGATGGATAGGGTGTTCAAGGCATTCTTGGACAGCTTCGTCATCGTGTTTATAGATGACATTTTGATTTACTCTAAGACCAGGGAAGATCATGCCTCGCATCTGAGACAAGTATTGACAGCGTTGAGAGAGAATCAGCTGTATGGCAAATTCTCCAAGTGTGATTTCTGGTTAGAGAAAGTGGTTTTTCTTGGTCACGTGGTTTCGAGAGATGGTATTGCCATGGACCTTGCTAAGATTGATGCAGTGAGTTCATGGGCCAGGTCGACTACTGTTGTAGAGATTTGCAGCTTTTTGGGTTTGACAGGCTATTACCGAAGATTCTTCAAGGACTTTTTCGCTAAAGCAACACCCTTACTCGGTTGACGGGGAAGGGTGTTGAGTTTGTTTGGGATGCTAGTTGTGAATAGAGTTTTACTTTGTTGAAGCACAGTTTGACGTCTGCACCAGTGTTGTCAGTTTCGGAGGGAACATGTGGTTTTGTAGTATATAATGATGCTTCTAAGTTTGGCTTAGGTTATGTTCTGATGCAGCACGGGAAGGTGATTGCCTATGCTTCCCGTCTGTTGAAACCCTATGAGCAGAACTACCCGACTCATGATATGGAGTTGACAACAGTTGTCTTTGCATTAAAGATTTGGAGGCATTACCTGTACGGAGAAAAGATTTAGATGTTCACGGACCACCAGAGTCTTAAGTACTTCTTCACTCAGAAAGAGTTAAACATGAGGCAGAGGAGATGACTAGAGTTGGTAAATGATTATGACTGTGAGATCTTGTACCATCCAGGTAAGGCCAATGTGTGGCTGATGCCTTGAGTAGGAAGATGTTGCATTCTACAGCTTTTTTGAGTTCCCAGCTTCCATTGCAGAAAAAGTTTAAACGAGCTGTATAGCAGTGTTGTTGGGAGAGGTTACCACCAGGGTAGCTTAGTTGACTATTTAGCCTTCGATCAGGCAGAGGATTATTGATGGCCAGCTGAGTGATCCCGAGTTGAGTAGATTGATGGCCAGGGTTCTGGCAGATGGAGATTTTGATTTTTTTGTAGCACCAGATGGTGGTTTGAGATTAAGAGGACGCCTTTGTGTGCCAGCAGACACCGAACTGCGAGCCGAGTTACTTACCGAGGCTCATAGTTCCCCATTTACTTGGCACCTAAGAGGTACCAAGATGTATCATAATCTTAAGCAGATCTTCTAGTGGAGCAACGTGAAGAGAGAAATTGCAGAGTTTGTTAGCTGGTATCTCATTTGTCAGCAAGTGAAGGCTCTCAGACAGAAACCAGCAGGTTTGTTGTAGCCACTGAGTGTGCCTCAGTGGAAGTGGGAGGAGATCTCCATAGCCTACATTTCTGGATTGTCGAGGACACCGAGAGGGTTTACTCAGATCTAGGTTGTTGTTGACCGGTTGACTAAGAGTGCAGACTTCATTCCTGGTAGGATCACCTATACCGTGGAGCAGTGGGCACAATTATTTTTGGAGTAGATTGTTCGGTACCATGGGGTGACAGCAAAGATTGTGTCTGATCGGGATTCTCGTCTTACTTCTCATTTTTGAAGAGCATTCTAGAAAGGCTTGGGCACCGAGTGCAGTTTCAGCACCGCGTTCCACCATCAGACAGATGGTCAAACTGAAAGGGTGAACCAAATTTTGGAGGACATGTTGCGAGCCTGTGTGTTAGATTTTCTGGGCAATTGGGACCAGTATTTGTACCTGATGGAGTTTGCTTACAATAACAGTTATCAGTCGACCATTCAGATGGCTCCATTCAAGGCTTTGTATGGTAAATGTTGTAGGTCTCTAGTGTTTTGGGAAGAGGTTGGAGACAGACAGGCTTTGGGTCCCGAGTTGTTACAGATGACTAATGACGCAGTCTAGAAGATCAGGTAGACAGAAAAGCTATGCTAATGTTCGGCGCAGAGTCTTAGAGTTTGAGGTGGGTCAGCATGTGTTTCTGAAGTTGGCACGGATGCGTGGTGTTCTGAGGTTTGGTAAGCGTGGGAAGTTGAGTTCCAGGTTCGTTGGCCCCTTTGAGATCCTTGAGAGGATTGGTTGAGTTGTTTACTATTTAGCTTTGCCCCCGTCCTTGGCAGTAGTGCATAGTGTGTTCCACGTTTCGATGCTACGACAGTATGTGGCAGACCTTCACATATTGTTGATTTTGAGTCGTTAGAGCTGAATGAAGACTTGAGCTTTAAGGAGAAGCCTGTGTGGATTCTGGCCCGAGAGCGCAAGACCTTGCGTAACTGGGAGATCAGCTTGGTTAAGGTACAAAGGAGATGTCAGAAATCAGAGGAAGCAACCTAGGAGTTGGAAGATGAGATGAGGACTCACTACTCAGAGTTGTTTCAGTCTTAGGACCTTTCAGGGACGAAAGTCATAAAATGAGGGAGTATTGTAACGGCCCAGGTTTCCGTCCCAGTTCTCCAAGTATGTTTTTCAGCTGATTCGGTTGTTTTGTTGGGCCGTTATTGCCTTTTGGGTCTTGAGGGGCATTTTGGTCATTCTATCCCTAAGGTCGGTTTAGTAATTTGTTGAGCTTCAGGGTTGTTCTTGCATCTTTCTAAGATTAGGTCTGTTTTTGTGAATTACAGGGCATCAGGGTTGGTTTTGCAATTTTAAAAGGGGAAGCTTGTTTTGGTTAAAAAGAATGTCTTAAAAAGAGTTAATTATGGAAAAGGGCTTTGGTTTAATTGTTCGTTAAAAAAAAGGAACAGAGACATCAAATCGCTTCTTCTCTTTCTTCTCCCAATCGATCTCTCCATCCTCTTCATCATCTCGTTCCCTTCTTCTTATTTGTCGAGCAGCCTCATCACCACCATCCCATCGCCGAGCCTCATCTCTGCCTTACCGCTCAGGCCGCAGCTCGTCTATGCCCCTGCTAGTTGATCGTTGCGGCATGCGTTGCAGCCACACGTCCAGCCCCCGCTCTGCCTGATCGCACGTCTGCGATTCTGTGTGCAGCGGAACCCTCGCATGCTTGATCGCATCCCATGCCCAGACGCATGCAGCCTCCCCCTCACCTTCCAGATCGCCCGTGCTGCAATCGCCCAGCCTCGACCACAGCCCCCAGCCGCGAGCCTCGCCTCGCCCGTATCGTAGCCTGCCTTTGGTGCCGCCTGCATACGCCTGCCAAGCCAGCCCCATGTGAGCGCAGCCTTGCCTTGTTCTTGCCGCAGTCGAGACCTGGTAATTGACTCTGACTCCGACTGACCGATGAACACCCCTAGGTTGGAGGAGTACACGACGGTGGGGATACTCTCCTTGTTACATCAAATCATGTGTGACCATTGGAATGTTGATGCTGACCAATCTGCAAAAAAAAAAAAAAAAATCAATTTTTGCTGGAATTAACTGTGCTTATATATACACTAAAGGATGCATGTTAAACATGCTTACACTTGTATGTATACTTGTGGATAGCGGTTGCTCCACTTGAAACTGTATAAAATTAGAGAGATTGTAGGCTGAAGGAATATACGAAAGTGGAGATACTCTTCTTGTTACATCAAATCATGTGTGACCACTGGAACGTTGATGACAACCAATCTACAAAACAAAAATCAAGTTTTACTGAAATTCCTGTGTACTCATGTGTACACCAAGAGATGCATGTTAAATGTGCTTACACTTGTGTGCGTACTCGTGGACAGCGTTTGCTCCACCTGGAACTGTATAAAATCAGAAATATTGTAGGTTGGA